>JADDOH010014457.1:0-30958 GCA_016648135.1 Agrypnia vestita | reverse complement strand
ACTAATAAGCATGTGTGTTTGATTGTTAGCTTTGGGCATGCTTATTTATGAGCATGCCATAATAAGCATGCCAGTAATGAGCAAGTGTGTACAGTTGTTAGGGCATGCTTATTAGTGGCATGCTCATTAGCATGCCAGTAAAGAAGCATGTGTATCTGTACCTTTATATGTGCAAGTACCTAATTATGTTAACCCGCCTGTCTGGCTGGGCAGCGAGACCGTTGATGAAAATCAGTTCGGCTATTAATGAAACAAATGTTTGTTTTCAATTTCAGAGCCCATTCACGTTGACACTTTAGTCTCGACACTAACAGCAACACTAGCAGTTTGTTTAATCATTAAAAAAACGTGTCTAGTAACATTTCTTGGAATCGTTCGTGTGTTTGCGTGCGCAGAATTACTTATTCACTGTACGAAATATAATTTATATGAATACATATAGATCCATATACAGGGTTATTTGGAAAACATTAATAACCTCGCAGGACTATACTCCTGCCTTGATTATGAGTCGAAAATGTTCAGCTATTATGACCTAATATCAATAATTAAGGAGATATGCGACATCAAATTTTGCATTTTTTTAAAAATATTTCTGACTTATTTTTTGTAAAACGTTGGACTATCATTACAGTAACTCATATCGATTACGAAAAATTCACTCGTTTCAATACAAGATAAATAAAATGAAAAAACCTGAAAAAATTCCAATTGGAATGTTTTCCAATTGGAATTCGAAGGTTTTTATTTTTTTATTTGACTTAAATTAAAAGTAATGAATTTTTCATATTCGATATAAGTTACTGTAACGATAGTCGAACGTTTTACAAAAAATAGGTCAGAAATATTGAAAAAAAATGCGAAAAACTTTTATGTCGCATATCTCCTTAATTATTGATATTAGGTCACAATAGCTTGAACATTTTCGACTCATAATCAAGGCAGGAGTATAGTCCTGCGAGGTTATTAATGTTTTCCAAATAACTCTGTATAATTCTCGAGATAAATAGATGCGTTAGATAAATGAGTTAGATATGACAGAACCCTGACAGTTGCGCGCCGACAGTCACGCGCAGACAACTGCGCGCAGTGCAACTCCAACAGCACGAAACGCGGCGACAACAGCACGCAGAAGAAAACTAAAAAATTAAAAATAGTGAAAAAAGCTTTTCTAACCTAACCTAACTTATAGTCCACTAATAATGGTGAAAATCCGTGAAAATGTTTATCTTCGAGTATCGAAACAAATTAAAGCATACGTCGAATTTCATCAAGAGAATGAAAATTATTATTGTGCTAAAATGATTGATTCGAATATTGAAGACATGAAATTATAATTTTTTTATGTCCGTTATATTCACAAAGCGTTACATTTACCTAATTGTTATTTATTTAAAATATGATAGAGACCTGAAAGGTTTATAGATGACATTTTACATTATAGTTTGATATAATAATATAATAATAATGACACAAAGTCATTTTTTATATTTGTCTGAGTTTTAGCATTTTTGTCACTTCTATTCTGAAATTGTTAGTAGTCAATTGTTTGATGTGTTGTGGTAGGTCGTTGTATACTTTTAATCCGTTACAAATTAGTCGCGATTGTCCTGTTTTTATTTTGGCCTGAGTTGTATGGTGGTTTCGAACTGTTCTAGTGTAGTGTTTCAGCTACTTTTCAGCTTCGTGAAACACTCCGAAATGAATTACCTACATGGGAATTAATGTCCTCATTTACTTTTGTCCTGCGCGCTGTTGTCGGCGAAATTATCGGGACATGATATAACAGTTTCCAGCGAAGCCAAAGCGTTTAATAACTACAGGTATATTATTTGTGTACATCTATATTGGTGTACAATTTGGTAGATTTAGATACTGGGATACCTATCTGTCTTTTGAGTAGGTACTCTCCCTGGAGAGACAAATGGCTACAAGCAGAGCATGTCCAAGAACCATTAAAATCCATTAACGGTGCGCAAGTAGGTACTTGTATCATATATCACGGCGCATATTGTTAAACTTAATAAGATCACTTGTCATGTGACGCAAGAAAATGTACTTGGATTTCTGGTCCCAACGTGCTATACATACGTGTAAATGATAGAAGTAAAAGCAAAATGAAAGTAGACTGAATGTAGATGTGGTGTAATAGCGTGAATATAAAGCTATTATTAAAACTAATTATCAAGAAAGGCCTGTATAGGTTTTTGGTTGATTTATATTTGGTTGGTCAAAAATGTTCAGGCAACCATGACCTGTATCAATAATTTTATTACGGAGATATTAGGTCCTTACATATGAAATTGGCGTTTAGTATGGGAGGAACATAAAGCCGATTTTTTTTTATTATAATATATTTATTTAATCAAAGTATGTACCATTGCTATCTATGCACTTTTGCCATCTCATAGGTAGTTCATCGATCCCTTTACTAAAAAAACCATTCGGACGGGAATCAATAAAATCTTTGAAGGCGGTTTGGACTGCCCCATCGGAGTTGAATTTTTTCCTTTGCAAGAAGTTATCCAAATTTCGAAAAATGGTAATCTGTTGGGGCAAGGTCCGGAGAGTACGGTGGATGTCTTAGACATTCCAATTGAAGCTCCTCTAATTTGGTAGCCGTCTGTTGTGCAGTGTGTGGTCTAGCGTTATCATGAAGCAGCAGTGGCCTAGAGCGATTAACCAGCCTCGGTTGTTTAGCAGCTAGCTTTTCCATCATGGTTTGCAGTTGCTGACAATAGACATCTGCCGTAATCGTCTGGCCAGATTTAAGAAAGCTGTAGTGAACGACACCAGCACTAGTCCACCAAACGCTCACAAGTAACTTTTTTGGAGTCAATTTTCGCTTGGGGCATGGTTTGGCTGGTTCGGCAGGGTTCAGCCATTGCGATGAGCGCTTCCGATTATCGTACAGGATCCACTTTTCATCACAGGTAATGATTCGATTTAAAATCCCTTCATTATTGTGCCGGTTGAGTAATGCAACGCAGCAGTCAACGCGCGTTTGTTGATTTGCTTCACTCAATTCGTGAGGTACCCACCTTTCAAGCTTTTTCACCTTACCAATTTGCTTCAAGTGGATTAAAACAGTTTTATCACTAACACCGCAGCCTGCAGCTAACTCGGATGTGGTTTGCGATGGATCCGCTTCCACAATAGCCTTCAATTCTTCATTATCAACTTTGGTCTCCGGCCGTCCACGGGGCTTGTTCTGCAGGTCGAAATTTCCAGAACGAAAACGTTGGAACCAAAAACGCACTGTGTTTTCTTTTGCGGCACCGTTGCCATACACATCATTAATCCTTCGAGCCGTTTCTGCAGCACTGATGCCACGGTGGAACTCGTACTCGTAAATAACGCGATATTTCAAGTTTTTCATTTTGTAAACTGAGTGACGCAAAGAAAAAAACAATTGAGGAAAAAACAAATGAATTATAATTTTCAAAACACAAATACATGAGTAAATAGCTGTAATTTGGATTTGGAATTCCTAACCAAAGAGAAGATATTTGAGATCAAATTTGTCAGTACGGCAAAACGCCAATTTCATATGTAAGGACCTAATATTTGACGTCAAAGTTTGCATTTTTTAATTTTTTTTGCCTTATTTTTTGTAAAACGTTGAACTGTCATAACAATAACTTATATCGATTACGAAAATTTCATTGGTTTCAATACAAGTAAAATAAAACGATAAAAACCTTGCTAAAAATTTAGTTTTAATTTCTGCAAGGTTTTGATCATTTTATTTGATTTGTATTAAATCGAATGAATTTTTCATAATCAATAAATATGTAAATATCGTTCAACGTTTTGCTAAAAATAAGTCAGAAATATTGAAAAAAATGCAAACTTTGTTATTGCATATCTCTATAACTATTGATTGGTTGTTGTTGTCATGGTTGCTCGATCATTTAAGATCGTAAGATGTATAATAAAGAAGACATGGAGGAAGCAAGACTCACTCATCAGGATATCAGGAATACAAGTTTTGTTTACCACTTTACCTATACTCTACGGATAATGACGTGATGGTAAGTAAATAACCTTAGGTACAGTTGCCGGCAAACTTCTAGAAATTTTTTGGCGTAGTGGGGGAATGCGCAGAAGACAAATTTTGAGTCTCGTTGGTGGAATGGTACATGCGCAAACTTCCCCCCACTACGCCGAAAAATTTCAAGATGTTTGCCGGCTACTGTACTTACCATCACATTTCTATACATTCATTATTAGTGATGTGCAGAACTATCGCAGCTTGTAACTAATTCATAATCGTCATAGTTACAGTAGCCGGCAAACATCTTGAAATTTTATATCGTAGTGGGGAAAACTTT
The DNA here is from genome assembly GCA_016648135.1 of Agrypnia vestita. NCBI lineage: Eukaryota > Metazoa > Arthropoda > Insecta > Trichoptera > Phryganeidae > Agrypnia > Agrypnia vestita. Next base: position 26,624 of record JADDOH010014457.1, on the reverse strand, counting down.
GCGCATTTACCATTCCATCAACGAGACCCAAATTTTGTCTTCTGCGCATTCCCCCACTACGCCAAAAAATTTCAAGAAGTTTGCCGGCAACTGTACTTTATTTACTATTTTCTATCTTATCAACGCTATGCAAAAACTGATATAAATCGCCTCGGAATGTTCTAGATTCCGAGTAATTTTGTTTTAGATGTTAAATTTCTTGTCAGCCACCGAAAATTGCTTTCTATTTCTGTTTGTACGTACATGAGCGAATACCTAACTAACCATTATGCCGTTTCCGAGCAGGAGCAAGCAGAGAGACCATATTATTCAATCTTGGCACACTACTTTTACTTCACCTACATCCATACATCTTCTCATGCACCGTTGTTAAGGCTTTTAACAGTGCCATCCTCTGATACTTGTGGTATCTGATCGTGCCAGGTCTTTCGCGGAAGCCCTCTATTCCTGTTGCCTTCAAAACTTGTCCCACATATTTTCTTTACCATCCTTTCCTCCTTCATACGTTCTAGATGGCCAGCATTACATTTACTTCTAATTTGTTGATTCCTCACTCTATCGACCAAAAATTTTCCACACAAGCGCTCTTAGTGGCCGCATTTCCACCGCGTTCAGTCTATTTTTATTCCTTTTTTGCCAATACAATTCCAGGCTCCAAGTTGACACTAGAACGAAAATTTTGTACCGCCAGTTTTGCTTCCTTTGACAAATTCTTATTGGCTATAATTGCATTCAGAGCACCGTTCACTTTGTTACCCGCAGTCACTCTTCTTTCGATATCGTTCTCGGCTTTGCCGTCTCTACTAAACATATTTCCCAGATCACAATAATGTTGATGACCGCTAATTAATACACATCACCTTTCTGTTACGAGCCGCGTCTGCGCACATTGCCATCAGGCTTGCTTCACACAATCCATGTTGCGCGAGAAAGTTTTTCTTAGAATTGCTCAATTGGCCGATAAGTCACTATTATTGTGGTTGCACCCAGAGGCGCAACGCTAATGCAGGAGGGGCCCTGGGCGGGCCTCGCTGAGCCCCGGGATTTGATTGAGTCTTTATATATCACTTCTGCAACAACGTGCTAATGTAATTAAACTAAAAAATAAATGAAAGTGCTAAAAAATATTATCGCAGCAGTTTTTGCTATTAAAAAAGTCAACGCTTAGAGTGTATTCATAGACTGCAACTGATAAAAAATGTTTTTTGCAGGAATCTATAAAGCACAAAAAGTATATATAAAAAGTTTGATTTAGATTCTAAAATAATTTAATTCAGATGCACATTAAACAATGTTCGCACACATATTCCCAATCCCCGCACACAGAAAGAAATGTGCGAAACCTGATTATAGAGTTGTTTTAACAGACAGAATATTGACCAACATTTTATTAATGGTTGACCTGTTGAACTCATGGGATGAAGCGCCAATATCGTGCAATTAACTTATAGATTCCTAATTATACATGGGATAAAAATTTACGTGGGAAAATATGGTGCACATTGGAGCACATATTTTTTTCATGCAAAATTTAACATAACATAAAGATAAGTTAACAGTCCGCACAAATTATATAAAAATTAGAGGGAACTTTGACGTTGAATCATTATTTCAATTAAATTATTCGATGTTTATAAATCTGAAAATTGAAAAAAATGTTTTTATGTAATTATTATTATTATAGCGAAATACTCGTGAGTATTATGAGACTTTGGGACCTATTACGATATGTTTTCATTAGTTATAGACATCTTATTTAAATATCTAATATTTTCCAAACATTATACACATTTTGAAATGCGAACGGGAGAGAAGTCGCTAGAAACCAATCATATCGGGAATTGACTACTGAAGCTGCATGGACAGTCGCCTTAAAGATGATAATTGTTTTTAAGTAGGTACTAAAACAAAAAATTGACCGATACTTGATCGTGAAAAGTGTAGATTTTCTTATATTATAACGGGGGGGGGGGGGTATAAAAGCAAAGGCAGCAATAAAATATGTATATTACTTGCCTTAGATGATTATTTAATTATTGTATTCCCTGTAATTCAAGCCTATACATATATAAATTTTTTAATGGTTCATGTCGTCGTCGGTCTGTAAACAGCGCGGGGGTATTGAGCGGTTAGGCCCACACAGAGCCCAGTATGTTTCAGGTATAAATATTATTACAGACAGACAGAAGAGGTGAGTATAATTTGATTTTAGGCATTTTGGATTTGGCATATTTATTCATACTCAAGCATATTTTCGAAAACAAAGAAATTAGCCTAAAAAGAAAGCCTTTGAATCGTGCATACCGCCAGTGATTAGGTATGGAGCGGAGACGATGACCCCAACAAAGAATAGTGTAGAAATGCTCAACATGCACGCAACATTCATGGAGAGATCCATGCTTGGTATTAGCCTAAGAGACAGAATAAGAAATCATGAATTAGGCGCAGAACTAGAGTAGTGAACATCGTGGATCGCACAGCGACGCTAAAGTGGCATTGGGCAGAGCATGTTGCAAGACCTAGGAAGAATAAAAGAGGCGTTGGAAGACTTCAAAAGAGATGGATCGACGTATAGTTCCTGTGGGGGGATGGCTACAAGAAGCCCACAATAGGGAAGGATGGAAGGATATGGAAGAGGCCTATATCCAGCAGCAGAGATATGAAGCCTGAAGAAGAATATAGATTTTTAAATAGCACACGGATTTAAAAAAATATGGTAATCTATGAATATCATCGCCAACACAAAACTTGACGTTAATCATGTTATTGAATCGCGTGGGTTATTAAGCAGATGTGACGGTGCGACTCATTTATCACTCGTTAATGTTTAGTTTTATATAATAAAACCTAAAATCTCAACATAGCCAAAGGTGATTGATAACACGAATCACATTAGCGTCGTACTTCTTCTGATTCAGCTCGGTCGACCTGTAGAAAAGCGGAATGATAATTTCCTTCCGTCATCTTTAAAAATGGTTTTTTGAAACAATTTGTTACAATAATAATGCAAATACATGATTGTTATTACGCGAGACGACATGAGTGATGTCCATATTATTACGGAAGCGACATGAGTGATGTCCATATTTATATTTTCCGAGTCAATTTACAAATTTGCGCGGATCGTCATCATACTCTTAAAGAACAAAAGAAAATACTACCTCCATCTTTAAGTTGGTCGTGTTTGCATAAACCATGAAGTGACGTCATATTTCAATATATTTTTCTGCTATAGAGGAATGTTAACAAATTTCTCACTCGGCGGAATGAATTTTCGTACATTTTTTCTCCCTTTTGAAGAAGAATTACAGAATAATTCCATGTGATTCGTTGATCCCGCTGTCAGCGAGGCTAGATTTGAAATAACAGATAATCATCAACTCTCTGAATTTCGAATGACCATTCGTAACTTGCTGGATTTACAACAACAACATTAACTAATGAGGCGCGAGCAGCCGTATGTGACACACGTCAATCAGCGCGTGGCTCAGGCTACATGCAAGGATCGCGCCATAAACTACACGATCTTGACATTTATATTAATTTAATTAGGTCCCGTCACTTTTTAACGGGTGCACGACTAGTAAATAAATAAATTAAGTAAAATGTGTAGTTTTTTGTCTGCTTATCTGTTTGTCTAGACGGAATCTTATCATCGATATTTAACTCGCTTCTCAATGTCCAATCGAGCTGAAATTTTGCACAAACGACAATACACACTCACAATTCGTTAATCAATTATTAGATTTACTAATTAATCCATCGTAATTAATTAATTAAAGTTTAATATCGGAAATTCGTTAATGAGCTCGCGAGAAAAATGGCGCTACAGTCCTATCGAAGTGATTCTGTATGAAATTATATACTTAACAAGCGCGAGTTGGAATCCAACGTCGCATCCAATCTCACAATTTTCAATTATTGCTTAATTCATTCATTTGTACCTACTCCTGTCAAGTGTGTTTGGCTAAATGCAAATGGAAACCAGATCGGCAGTGTACCTTCGATACAGACTTACCTGTATCGAAAGTTTTAAGGCTTTATTTAACTGTTCGAAGAATATTTTTTCTTCTTCTGTATGAAGGCTTGAACTTTGTGGTGACATTATTATTAAAATAAAACACAAATTACTTTGTTTTCACCACTATATTAGATTAAAAAATCTACATGTTTCGAGAACAATGTTCTCTTCATCAGGATTATTGTGTACTAATCTTAAAAGTTGAAACAAGCAAATATGTTACGGTGAAGGGGCGGTTGAGGGTGTTGGTGAGGGGAGGGGGGGGTTCGAGGTGTTGATTATTATGGGTCATTTGGAATGTTAAGTGGAAAAATATTCAAAATAGGATTATGCAAAAATTTCGTCTGTGTATTTATTATATTAGACTTAATATTAACATTTTTCCTAATTTCGAGTATTTATTTAAATTTCTCGTTTCTCGATTATATTCTTGAATCGAACTCTTGACGTACTTTATGGAAATATAACCCAGTAATTATATTTCATATATGTGTAGATGTCAAATTCCCCTTCATCATGATTGATTAAATCACGCCGACTTGCCTGCTGGAAGGACTTCTCGGAAATTGTAGCCTGGGGCAACAGCAATTTTTGTGAAACCGTAGCAGTAAAAAAATAAAAATGGCGATGGTGGGAAATTTACCGGGCGGTTTCACTGCTGAATTCTTCCGATAATAACTTTTTTGATACTTTTGTTATACTATAATACTATAATCGCAGACGTAAATGATAGTGTGTAAAAATTTACACACTATCATTTACGTCTGCGCAAAAATTTCACAAAACTTAAATATGAACCTACGTATTTACAATTCGTGGGTGCGTGATGGCCTAAGGGGTTACGAACTTTAATTCTTTTTTCGGATTATTAGGTCATTTTTTCAAAACCACTACTCGCAACTTGAATTTTATTATATTTTTTCCTTATTTCAAATTTAAATTAACATTAATGCCACAAAAAAGACCCGTACGTCATAGAGGCTATTTTAGAAAGTTCTTGCAATAGGTCAATGAATCCATTCTTCGTAGTATTATTTATTATGTACGTGAGTACGTATTTCTTACCGATGACATAACAATAAATACTTACTGGAGGCCCCTTAATCATTCATTAATTCAGATTCCTATGAACATATCTACTTGATTGCTTTTCTTCAAGTAACGTAAGGATATTTTGAGAATGGCGAATAGATTCGATTGATAGAATCGATTTTTTTGTTGACAATTCATTGTTATTTTGTTCTTATTAATTTATAATATTTATTATTCGTTTGTTTTCAAACTATTTTGTTTCCATAGCAAAAAGATGACTCATAAAACTGACCCTGCGCAGACAGTGGTATTCCCCAAAAATATCAAAAGTATAAACCGGTTTACTAAAATAATATTGACAACTGCAAATATATCCCCTCCGCATATTAGTTATTATTTTAAGCATATGATTAATCGTGTTTTAAAGGATTTCAAAAGGATATATACAAGATAACTTTTCTACAAATAGTCTCGAATAGTTAAAATTATTTGAAACGTTGATGCTAATCATACCAAAATAAAAAGCTATTCTCAATAACTAAATATGACTGGTATCTCAATACATGATTTTATCATAAGTTTAACCGGTGCGAACCAATAGCGGAATATCACTGGACGTAGATTTATTTAGTAGGTAAGTTTGAAAATCTGGATGTTTCGTTGAAAACCGTATTTTATTTGACATTTACGGGCCGCGTGTTATATATATACTTACGTGTTTTTAAGCAAGATAAAATAAGAATTTAACTAAAATATAATAACAATATTTTGGTAATAATTTATTAATGACTATTTTATGGAAAAATATGTTTAGTCATCGGCCTACAAAGATTATTAAAGATTGCATAATAAATTACAAAAAGTATGATGCGAGGTTATATATTATATATTTTTTCATACAACACCTGCAAAATCGAGAAATCATACAGATGTGAAATTCACGTTAAAATGATTAAAAACACAGTTATTTAAGTTCCAAGAGTTCAAATTCGAGAAATATAGATTTTTATTTATTAGAAAAAAAGAGTAAATATTTACGCACTCAATATTTTTGTTGGAAGTTAATGAAAATTAAAAAAATGTGCGAGAACCGCAGAGTGTACGCGTACAGTTAAAATAAACCCCTTCTTTGGGCGAGGGGTCTGGGGCACAGTGGGGTGTCCCCCCCCCTAGGATATATTTATAATCTAACTAAAGTATTTATTCTTGTATAATTAAATCCCTTAGTAAACAAAACGTCGTTTATTAATTTTCAAAAATTTCGTTATAAGGTAAAAAGTAAAAACGTCATTTTATAATTAAGGGCGACTTATTTACTAACTCATTATAATTTTTAAGAATATTTAGTTTGACCTTTTCACAATTGTTTAAATTGTTTGCTCGCAGTATATTTTTTTTTAATAAGTTAAACTCAGTGGAATCAAACGTGGATCATAAACGCGCGCCAACCAGGAAATATCCGTTAGTTCATGTCTTTAGTATATTTTGGTGGTTTGTATGAGAACATAATATTAAATATAGTCAGTACTATCCAATATAATAAATAACAGTACTTAGTAAATTTCTCGGATTTCTTACGGTCTTTGAATGACATGGACCTCTCAATTCGCCTCCATTCCTGACCCATAAAATAATTGCGCGACTGCTTTAAAAATTAGGTATTTACTTACTTAAACTATGATAATTCTGTAAGAGGTCACAGTACAACTGTTAAATATGATGTAGTGTGTGGGCAGGTGATATTGGGCCGATCACGCGGCCGTTGGTGGCCGAACACGCTTGCATTTATCGCATTTCGTAAACAGACGTCGAATAAAAAATGATTAGCGAATTGCGCGGATAGCTCATTTCTACATTTCCTTGTGCGATCGCCAACAATAGGTAGGTATAACAATATTCCCTGGTTAGTACGTTCCTTTCTCGCGAACAATAATGTTTGTTGCTATTTTTGTATCGACCAAAGCTAATATTGTAAAACAAATGCACGGTCACAAGAGAATGTACCAATCATGTAGGTAAAGGTTTTCCTCAACTAGAAGCGGTCTGCTGACGATCAATACTGGGAAATAAAAACCGCGAAATCGAAAAACCATTATACAGCGTTGTTTTGGCATTGAATTATTTTATACGGCGCGGTGTGTAGCCGATTATCGCGATGTTTACAATATTTGGCAATTGATTTTAAGGCCCGTGTAATAACAAATAATTTATTTCTTAGGCATAATTGCTTTATATGAGCCATGGATATTAGTTAATCTATATTTCCGATAGATAAATGTTATGGAAAAATAATTATGTATTTTATTAATTTTAAAATAAATAAATATAACTTTATTCCACTATGTGCGGAGGTTTGTGCAGTCCCACACATTCCATTTAAGAATACATACATTAAATTATCACACATGCGATATACAGAAATATAAGATGATTTAAATATATAAATATAAATTATCACGTGCAGGTATTTAAAAAGGTAAGATATAACAAGAAATAAGGTATGTAATAGGAATTATTCAAATAAATAGCGCATACAAAATAAGAAAGACAGGGTGCGAAGCGAAAGAGTAAGTAATACAGCAATAATTAAAAAGAAAAGTAAGCAGTAGTAAATAAATAGGATGTATAAAAGAAAAGAGAAAACAAGTATAAGTTTAAGTATTAAGTGACATGTCAATTATGAGGGGCCAGTAATTAATAATAAAAATTATTATATATATTTATATGACAAACTTATATATATTTAATTAATATGGTTCGAATAGGTAACATCGACGGAAAATGTACAGTCTTAAAACTAATAAATTATCGCTAAAATCCATATTAGTTGATTAATGTTTACAAAGCATAAAAATACTCGTCGTTATCTTAAAATAATGAGGTATTCTAACAAGATGTTCGAATACATAGCAATATTTTTTTCTTTATTTATTAATTAACGCCCTATAGAGCTTTCACGAGAGATAGGTAAGTGTACATAATCAGATTATATAGATAGTTTAAAGAGAAAAAAACAATAACATGTAAACATAATAATTACATAAAGAGAAGAGAAAATACTTAAAATATAGATACAAATATATAAAGATAAATATAATATAAAGTAAAAAACAAGTATTATATAATAGAAATTTAAAATTTTATTTTAAATAAAAGATAGAGCTATCCTTATTTCAAAATAACAGTTCAACATTAGAATAAAATAGCGTATCGTCGTTGTCTAACTACCACTAGCTTTTCTGAATTCGGGAACCACACGGAGAATTATCATTCTTTTCAATCATGTACCATTAAACTTCTTCATACCGTAGCGCTTAAGGTAATAAAATGAATAATTTTGAATGTTTAGAAATAAAAAGAAGTTTGAGCAATATCGCATTCATCAACTCTTCTCCTTTCCTTTCAATATTCCCGCTACAATCAACCACCAATAACTCCGCCCGTCTCCTTTTGTCAGTACTTGTCAGTACTGTACTAATTACTACTACCTTATTTCCACCTAAGCCATGTTTTTCTGTATTTGAATGTAGTTAGTGTAATACTTCACCCGGTGTTCTGTTACTCTCCAAAAGTAGATAATATTTCATTAAACTCAAGAAGAGAAAACTAAGTTATATTCCATCCATTTTAATAACTAACTAACTAACTAACTAACTAACCATCACGCCGTTTCCCTGCAGGGGTAGGCAGAGAGGATTGAACGCCACACTCTTCTATCCTGGCACACCACTTTTGCTTCGGCCACATTCATACATCTTCTCATACACGTTCTACGGTTGTTGCAGCTTTTAACAGGGCCATCCTCAAATACTGGTAGTACCTGATCGTGCCAGGTCTTTCGCGGACGCCCTTAATCATACTAAACTTAAATTTGCCATCTTGTAAAATAATATTTTCTGGTATTATACATTAACAACTTCTAGGTACTATTCAGCGTTCAGGTATAATAATAACTCCTTAAATATAATAGCATTGACCTAAATAAAAACACTTCATGAGTTTGATTGATTGGTATCTTAACTACAAAACTTTTTATAAATCTATAAAAAGGTTTGTATAAATGTTACTGAATTATTAAACCATTTTCAGTAAGACAATTAAGAATTAGGTAATTATAGATACGAATTGCATATTTAAACACGTAACTAAGCATTTTTTCTAGCAGCGCTTCAGCTTTTTGTCAGCCTTCCACAACAATATATGTTTGAAAATTGGTGTTTGAAAATTCAATTACTTCGTGGTGCAACATTTTAATTTAAAATATAATTTTTATTGAAACTTTTTTTTAACAATATGAGTTATTGATTTCTCCTATACCTACTCTAGGAGGAGGAGTTTAAATTTAAATAAAAATCACATTTTAAAATTAAATAATTTATCTTTACACAATTCTTGACATAGTGACATAAGAATATTTGACATAAATTTTATACATTAAGTTTTGAAATTGCGCAAGAGATGAGGAGAGGCCTCTAAGCTTCAAGAAAGGTCAAGTTTAATATTTATTACATATTTATCAGGCGCATCCAGTGAAACACATATTTTGAAAAAAAATAAAAATAAAATATTTATCAAACACAATAATATGATTTACTCAAATATAAATACTGTATTAATAATTATGATAGGAATATTACGAGGTATATATTTTATTTCGATTTTTTCTTCAGAATGTATGGTTACGTCAAAAGTCATGCTTCAATATTCCCACTGTACGGCCTTAATATTTATATATATTTATGTACTCGTATTATACATGCTTACGTAAAAATCGTTGTAAAGTTATGATTTTCTCTTTGTTGTTTTCAATGCATATTTTTATATCTCAAAATATTGAGTACGATGTTTATATGTACAATACTAGAATAAACCCGTGAGAGATTGATTTGAAAATTGCGTAATTGTTCATGTTTTCCAAAATTCAAAATCCCGCTCGTTGAAATCTTTAATTCTACGTAGAAACTTAGCAGCTTTTCCTGTTACTCCACTCAGCAATCATCAGTAACACGGATTGTTAACGTTTTAGTTCTACCTTATATCATTTAGCTACCATTTTATCCATTCTAAGACGCGATGTCGGTTAACGCCAATTATTAGAGTTGTTCAAAATTGAAAACAAAGCGCAAGTGAAGTGAAGAAAAAACGTAAAACGGGATAACTAAAATACTGGAAGTAGGTACAGTCGAACTCGGTTATAAGGAACGCGACGGGACCAACTACGGGATTCACTTTTTTCAGAATTTTTTTTGATTGTGTGATGTTATTTTCAAGAGCAGCTAAATAAACATCCTTATCTTTCCAGAGCGATGAAACTGTAGAAGACGATTGTGAAAACGTTTTACAGACTTTTTGAGGCCGATAATTTTGACATTTTCGCGAACCTAGGGACACTTTCGTTTGTTAGTGAACATGTTTCCGATAGAACAATTCGCGTTTAACTGATTAGGCTTTTAAATGCTAATACAGTAAACTGCATAAAATAAACTGTCACCATAAAGATTTTGGAAACCCCCAATAATCGGAGTTATATGACCAGTGTTCTCGACCTTCAGTAAACTATTGCTTGCCTGCGCACGTGGGACACAAGTTTGTGTACATCATAAAATGAACCCTAATTAAGTGCGAGCCGCTTTAAAAGCAAAGTGAAAAAGTTCATTGTTATGAGTACGTATTTGTCTTTTTTCTGTAACCCAAGCAAATATGTTTGCAGAGTTTCTAAAATTTGCTCCGTATATCCGGGAATCGCGCTCCTTATAGCCGAGACCGATTGTATGGGAATATGCGCAAATCAAAATAAGTTCACAGTTTTTCTCATTATAGCCGGGATCTCCTTATATCCGAGCTCGTTATAACCGAGTTCGACTGTAGTTTGGCAGAAAAAGATGACTAAAACGTGTAAAGGAGGAAAGCTTCCCTTGGAGTTCTGTCTTATTTTGTCTCCTGTTTTCCATACCTGTATGGGTTTTCTGTCTTCTCTCTCTCTCTTTGTATTTTGTAATTTTATATTCTGTGTTCTTTATCTTAGTCTTTGAGTATACATAATTGAGTGTTAGTTTTAAATACGCCCTGACGGAGCTTGAGTTAAACGAAATCGGTTTACCTAATATTTAACAAATCTCGTGGTTTTATACAAAGTGATATATTGTATTGATATATATTATTGTAGGTATATATTGAATCTAATATGCCGAACCACAAAGAGACTGCGCGGATAACTGATAACTGTTAGCCAATCTGTGAAGAAGTGACTTTTAATTATAGAGGCTATACTATATATAATATAGATAAGTATAAAATATATGAATAAAACTTTCATAGTAGTTCACAGTAGGTACGGAGATAATAAATAATTTTTGACAATATATGTATACTGTGTCGTTCGTATTGCTATTTGAATAATGTGCTTTCGGAACCAAAAGGTCACGTGTCAACCTAATTAATATTTCAAAGTAATATTTTAATTGTTGCCTTTCAAATTTTCTCACGAAAAGGAAGCTTTTGACACATACCTGGGCTTTTACTAGTATGCTATATGATTTTACCACAAATTTAAAGTGTGGTCTCTGTCTAGACCATCCTTTTTCGCCGCAAAATTCATGATAATATGTTTGTATTGCATAGTTCGCGGTTCGTTCTGTTCTCACCCAATCACCACACTCTCAGCACACCGCGTCGTTAGTGAGGATAACTGCGAAGCGAACAAAGAAAAGGAAGTCGAGATGTTTTCAGCTGTTATGACAATTCAGGCATTTATAATCACAATCTCTCATTAAGTCGGTTTCCTGTCGGAAAAATACGTACTTCTCAATTATATGAAAATAAATACGTAGGTACCTACATAACATTTTTAAAAGAAGCATTTTACAATGCGCTGTTCGTCTCCGCCGACGTTATTAAATTTTATCTCTTCTTATTTGCTGTTTAAATACGAAATTTTTTATCGGAGTCGCAAATTTACATTTAAATATTTAAATACATATGTGTAAGTTTCCCTCTTATATTATCGCGAATATGACGTTGCTCGGAGCTGCCAAAATATATGATAGGCATTTATAAAAACCTGGTTTTATTGCCAGCCTTATTTGAATACCTACCGGTATAAATTAAATCATGTGACTCGGAGTCACGTGACTTTAGTCTCATCGGTAGTAAAATTACTCTGAACAGATTACACAAGACGTTGCGTTTATTTTTATGACGTCGGCGATGTTTATAAATGAAATTCCGAAGGTTTTCATTCCATTCAACACCCTTTGCAGTTTTCTCTCAAAACGGTATTGTTACGTCAGACACTAATGCATTTTCTTCTTGTGTAACATATTACAACCATTTGAAACAAACACGTCAGTCCATCTAAGATACTTTCACAACGTGATATGAGTTTTAAGCGATGACGGACTATCGTAGCAAGAAAAGAGCATAAACAGCAATTCGCCTACATAAATAAACGCTACTGTTCATGAGTAATAATAAATCTATTTAAATACATATTAATTTCTCTATAATGTGTATTTATGTGGATTTTCTGTAGTGTCTGATTCGAAGGTCGGAGATACATGTGCATTTAGAATGTGTGGACCTTCTTCTTTTTGCATAAAGAATCACTCTGAAGCGGATTCGCAAGCAGTTCTTACCGGTTCTCACCGAAACCGGTTGTTACAATTTGAAACTTCTCGTCTAACCGTTTTTTGCTAAATATTTATAGTAAAATCAACCCCATCAAGAAACAAAATTGTACCCAAAATAAAGCACGGAGAATAATATTAAAAAGAAATCGATACAAAAGAATCAAAGTGAAGTGAAGCGAGTAGAAATGTTACAAAAAATAATGGCATTTACAAATATAAGACCACAGGTCTGCACAACAAGAAAACATGAAATAAGGCTACCCTTTAAAAAGAAAATTCAATCGAGAATGTAATTACGCAGTAGAATGAAGTTGTGTGGTAAGCTGCCGGGGGACATTAGGGGTGAAACAAATATAATAACTAAAAGAGGAAACTAAAGAAATTAATATTTATCATATTTAATTATTTTAGGTTTACATTTATTACTAGCCGGGCCCCTTGAAAAATCACGGGACATAATTAAATTAATATAAATGTCAATACCGTGTAGTATGGTGGCGCGATCCTCGCATGTAGCCTGAGCCGCGCGCTGATTGACGTGTCGTGCTCGGCTGCCCGCGCCTCATCAGTGACTAGTTAGTATTTTCGTTGTAATTCCAGCAAGTTTGAAATTAGGATAATTGATTAAATAATTATTTGTATTACCTGCTTTAATAAAAAAATTTAAAAAATACCGGAAATGTTTCATGTCGTTGAGGATTGAATTGAAAGAAAGCCAGGATATATAATATTTTACATTTTTCATACCCATTTTATTCAGTCGTTGACAGGCAAATCGCATTTTCAGAGCGAGAAGAAATTAATCAGAACATTTCTCTCTATGGAGTAAATCATCATCAGTATTATAGTGTTGGGCGTAGTTCTCTCCTTTCTTCTCCATTCATCTCTGTCTTGCACAACACATACATTAATTATCTCTTCTCGGGGCGATCCACACTTCTGTGTGTTGCCGTCTAATATCGTCGCTTTGTCCATTCACCAAAAATCCTCACGTTCCATCATAGGGGACTAGCAAAAGTGACGGATGTGGCAGACCTCCTCAGCTGGAATAGATTTGGACTAGTGATGGTTAAACCGTTGTTTTAACCGGTTTTTTTTCGGTACAGTTACTTGGGATTTGTATCTGATTGTATCGATGATTGATAACTAAGGTGTAAATGTTGTCTGCTACCGATGGTCGCTCGTCGATTTGCAAAAAAAATAGTCCAATCATCAGATACAATTCTCAAATAACGGTTAGTGTGTCACCGGTTAAAATACCATCACTAATTTGGACGGGTCACGTGAATTTCATTGTAGTATAATATAATAATATAATAAGACATTTTTTAAAAATTAAATCTAAAATTCACATTAAGGTTGCTAAATTTTATGTTTTTTGTTTGTATAAAGGTTGTCGTTTTTTAAAATATTTAATTGAATTATTATTTATCAGTTTAATCTACGAGTGTTACACGTAAGCTGTGTCTGTTTTGTAAAGTTTAATATATGTACCCGGGTATATATTCAACTGAAATCACAAAAGGACGGCAGAGCTCGCTATAAAAGGTGCATTCGTTTGATGCTTTTTAACCTTCGAGTATGTGTCTATTGTTTGCGGAATGCTCGCCGTCAGGCATAAATACATACAGATATGCATTCGTATAATACATAATTTAATGCCATAAATTAATAATGCACGAATATGGAATGTGAGCTCTATTTTTTCTGTCTGTGGTATCGATGCTGCGATAAATAAAAATAGCCTGTTTTATGACATTTGCTGAATTTTATGAAATGAAGCAATAAACGTGACGGATATGAAGGAATGCTAAATATTTGTACAATGACGCCTAGATACGCTATTTGGTATCTTCTCATATATTATCTTATTCTCCGTGCGTGATATTATAAAGATAATATTATAAAGGGGTATATTTTGTAAGTTTAGATAATCTCCGAAACTACTCACCCGATTTCAAAAATTCATTCACCAATATTTAGAATGTACCTTTAGGATAGATATATATTATTATCTCGTTAAAGTAAAAGGGCTTTTCGTGGAGACCAATTTTGCAACGTAAGTCGACGAAAAAACGGTCGAGCGAATGCGTTTCTTACGAACACTGCCTTAACGGTAAGAGATGTATGAATGCTTTCTATGGAAAATTTGTAGAGCTTAAAAAGGCCTATAAAAAGTCCGACATACGACATATCTATATGTTAAAGTTAATTCAAAAATTTATAAATTATGCTTAAAATATATATTTAAAATTAATTATAATCTGTCGGTGGTAATTTAAGTAGGTAATGTTGAAAATTAGATTAGGTATATGGATATTTAAATGATACTCTTATAGTCTCTACAGCTAGTTTTTCATAAAAAACAAAGTTATTGTCTACGATATTGATAATAAATAATAATTGTATTTCAATCGTGAAAACTGTATTATTGATAAACTTTCTGAACTTTTTATGGGGTAATTAGTAATTATGCAATACCAAGGGCAATGGTGCCAGTTTAGGAATCTCGGGGCTGAGGGAACTACAATGTAGAAGAAGAACATTTGATATTTATAAATATTAGTTTTGCAAGAATCGACAACAAAGGCAAAAAAAGTGTTGATCATGTTATGTATGGGGTAATTTACCAATGATTGGATTCAAGGAAGACCAAATCAACATGTTTAAGCTCAACTAGCTTAGCTGTCAGCATGTGGCTATAAAACTTCGCCATAAGTTATGCCTCTCTTTAGAATAGAAAAAGTAAGAACGGATACTCATTTTTATATAAACTAGGTTTACGTATAATATCGATTTATTTAATTTTGCGCACACCAAACTAAATTATATTCTTTCTAGTAGATAGTGCAATGATGTTTAATGAGCTGGGAAGATTTGAATTTTCACAAATAGTGTGAAAAATTAGATAAAATATTCATATGTTTTTCAAAGCCTTTTTCATGCATTGATCATCTATCGTACATTAAATTAATATTTCATAGCTTAATTATAATTAAATTTTTCCCATTTTATTTCACAATATGACTAATAACGACTTGAAATTTTTATACTCCATAAAAACAGTAATTATATAGTTAACTATTTTTAACACAAAGCAATTAAAGATATAACGCAACATAATTACGGCAAAAATGTCGATAATTTTATTGGAAAAAATCTGTAGATATTTTATACGATATATTAAGTGGTACTTCTATGCGCTTATTTTATCACTTATAGATAATTTTTGTTCAATTATTATTTTCATAATATAAAAACAAATCGTATCTTAAGCGTGAGATCATAACTATTCAAGCTTATCAGAGACTTTGCTTTTGATATCGGCATTGTTACAAACCGGAAAATACAAAGCGTAAAAGTTGTTACGGTCATAATAATAATTGTAAATTATGCAAGCAACAAAAAACAATTGATTAAATATTATTTTTGTAAAATTAAGGTAATGTATTTTAACTGAGAATCAAAAAATATACGGGTCTAAAGTTACCTATATCATATTTCTAATAGTCGATGTCATAGTAACCATGAGATGCTAATTTGTCATCTTAAAGTAAAGTAATCTTAAAATTCGTACACTTTTCACGCTTCACCTCAGATTTAAGTGATCAAGCATACTTATTATATTTTGTATATCGGTGTCTAAAACCTTTAACGAGTTCACTCCTTGAATTTTCATAGTAACGTAGCCAGTGAATACAAAATACTTGACATTTTTATTCTTAATGGAACAAGGTCCTGCGAAAAACAGCTTGGATCTGCACTCAAAGGTCATATATTTTACCTCGAGGATTCAATGTTCCGTAAGATACATCGGATATGAATTATTAGTGAGTCTTTGTAAAAATGTTACTGAGCTTATCAGTGAAGCAAATAAAGTTTCGTACATTTTTAAGTTATATTTTACATTAACTATAAAATGAATAGTTACAATTTACAGCAAAATCTTAGTTATATTTTATATAAAAAAATATGGGCTCGTCTTCAAAAGATAATAATTTTTCGGAAGATAATGATTTGAAATGAGGATGAGGGCGAAACCTATCGGTTTTACAGACATAACAATAATGTTTTTATTCTATGTATGATGACAGATTCTTTGATTTATTACATTTTATGCTTATTAAGTTAAATAGAGTTCAATTAACATTTGCTTAAAATTATGATACACTGAACAACAGGGGACGTAAACATTTCATTTAATTGACTAATCTATGTGGTCTACGGAACGAGGGTTGAGTACGCCTAGTGACCTGTTCACATTTTTTGAGAGATGAACCCTTAAAGTGCACTTTAAAGATTATTTTCCGCTTTTCTTAAACGAGAAGGTAATTCTAATATTTCGCACCCCTTGTCTTAGACTAGGACATGTCAAAAAATGGCATTTTGACACAATTGGACACAAAGTTTCAAGTCTCAATCAAAGAATGTGTGTAGTAAACCTTTATATTTTCTTATTGCGCACTGTATTTTGAATTTATAATATACATATATATTTTATAAAGTAAAATATGAGAAGAAAATTGTACTTTTAATAGTTTTTTTTGAGATATCTTAGTTCAAGACTAGACATACAAATATTTTTATCAGGCAATTTTTAGTTAACTCAAAAAAAAATCTTTAAGGCAGCATTGAACATAATAATAAATTATTTTTTTTCAAAATAACAGAAATCAAGGATTTTTCTCTTTGAGTGGGGTTAATTAACGAGTTTTAAATACATTTTGGGTGTGACCTGTGATCAAATATGTTTGCGTGATAGACTCTATTTTCCGTTGCTAATAAATACGCGTATAAATATATCGCAACTAAATATTTATTAAAATTCGAGACTATATCAACTAAAAATAGCATTGTCACGAAATAACACATAGGTACTGTGAATTATGAAAAATCCAGACTGTATTTTCTGTCTTCAAATATTGTAGGTACGTTCGAGTAGATTGTGTGACCAGGTAGAGTAATGTTTAATATTTCTGCATTATTAACTCAAAAATGAATAATGTTGTAGGGGTACGATTTTTTTTCAGTGTAATTTTTGCAGCCCCTTGGTAGCACCCTTACTTGCCTGCGCCCGCAGGACGTCCCTGAAAATAGTGAATCATTTAAAGAATAAGCAGACCAATAGTTGCGCGTTACCCATTAACGCCACAGACATGATGTACCCATTAGGGATGGGTCGTCCACGTCCGTCCGTCGACGAGACGATCAACTAGTTGAATTCGTCAACTAGTTGATCTATTTTCAACTTTATAGATAAAAAAATAAATCTATTATAATTTTGTTTACACCACTTTTTATTGATTTTTTTTACATGTTTCGGGAACAATGTTCCTTTTCTCAGATTGAGCCTTAAACTAAAGTTGACAAATAATACAGATATATTTATTTATTAATAATGTCACCACAAAGTGAAAGCCTGACTTTGAAAGATTTATTCTTTAATAAATTTCTAGATAACATCTCAAATGTTAAGTATTATTAAATTATGTATTTATTTATAAATTTATAGATAATAAATAAATGTAAAGGTTTTTGTCATTTTATTTAACTTATATTGAAACGAATGAATTTTTCGTAATCGATTTGAGTTAGTATAGTGATAGTCCAACGTTTTTCAAAAAATAAGTCAGATATATTGAAAAAATTCAAACTTTGATGTCGCATATCTCCATAACTATTGATATTAGGTCATGATAACTTTCGACTCATAATCAAGGCAGGAATATAGTCCTGCGAGGTTATTAATGTTTTCCATATAACCCTGTACACATGTAATGATATGTACCTAATATATTTTTTTATACACACATTACTGCTTTGTACTTATTTATATTTTACTGCTTACACCTGATATTGTTGTGTATACCTACTTCTTTCTTTATTATATACAGAAAGAAGTATATAAAACAATATGTAAAAGCCTATAATGTGCGTAAACAAATAAATAATAAAATATTTCTTTTTACATATAAGTAGCGGCTTTCCCCGAAACTATATTCCTTCGAACTTCTTTAAATTTTAAAAATTAATATAGCCAACCGTTGAGCTGTTGAGCAGCGTCGCGTCGAACCGTAGACAGTTGACAATCGTCCCGATGTTTAGATAGAACGTCCGCGACGTCCGCGTAACGAAGTTGATGCGTCAACTAGTTGATCGTCTCGTCGATGGACGGACGTGGACGACCCATCCCTAGTACCCATCGTTTGTAAATAATTATAACGTTTCTACATGCATATGTCTGTTCCTTTGGCATGTAGTTATTGTCTATTGCGTTGCTTTATTCTTTGTTACAAATCGCACGTGTTGGCGTGTCTCATTATGAATCTCCGGTTGAAATTTGCATTGATTATCAGTTTTCGAGACGATTGTCAAGGTCCGTGTTCCGGCGAGAATACAGGTAATTAGGCTCGGTTGATTCGTTTAACCGGCGGCCGTCACGGCTCGGTGTGCAGCTACACACCCACAGCGCGCCGCACAGTCTGTCCAGTGTACACTGTACAATGCTACACAATTATTTGATTCAGCCATATTGGACCGCCAAAATGAGACAACCGAAAATGTAGAGAATTGAACTTACGCGCATGAATAGATACGCGCATTTTGCGCAGGCATAATGAATATGCGCTGGAATAAATGTGCGCATTTTGCGTGTAATGAATATGCGCATTTAGCGTATAATGAATATGCGCTGGAATAAATATGAGCATTTTCCGTATAAAGAATATGAGCTGGAATAAAAATGTGCATTTTGCGTATAATGAATATGCGCTGGAATTAATATGCGTATTTTGCGTGTAATGAATATGCGCTGGATTAAATATATACGCATCTTGCGTATGAACATAATAGGAATTTCATGAACTAATTTTAATATAACGAATCTTTTTTCATCCAAAGATGTTGTCCGAGTGCATTCAGGTTCTTTATATTTATATACATATATACCTATTAATATTTATATTAAATAGTAAAAGGAATTTATAAATATATTTTTAGCAATTTAGTAAAGCTGATCGAATCCTATGTGGAAATAATCTATTATGTAAATGAGAAAATTGTTTCTATAAAATAATTATTTTACTCTACTTTTAAAGAGACGTGGGTTGTAAAAAATATGTCTCTAGTCTCTAGTATTACATTCTGAAATAGAAAATTGGAATGTGTTAAAATAGCATACATACTAATTAATGTATGTAAATAAATATTAGCTCTATAGATTAAAATAGATTAAAATTGTTTTGTTCTAAAATTGAAAAAAAAACTTATTTATTGATATATGTATTGTTTGGACTTACAGCATTCTATAGACCAGTCAAGATTGTTAATTACGATTAATTCATTGTGATAAAAAATATTTTGGAATTCTTCTAAAACTTCGTGGCAAGGCTGTGCGCAGGTTGTTATTGGCTTGGAACTTAGAATCCTGTTAAATATCTTCGAAAGACTTTTTAGTATCGTAAAATCATAAGTAACGTTCAGCCTAAAGCTTCAAATATAGCACAGGCTATAATATAACATATAAATATTTAACGAATATCGAGTATAACACATAAATATTTAACAATGTCTTTGTGTGAGTCAGTGTGTCCATAAGCGATAGATAACAACGAATATTATTTATGGTGTAGAGCTATATATATAGTAAGGCTACGAACAAAACGAATAAAATTAGTTATCGACAAACGTGTATACAGATAACTATTTCTACAAAGATTCATACCTGCCGTCTAATCATTACATGCAAACCTCGTTTAACGCGATTAATTAAGTAATAATTACATAATCACATTTTTTGGGTCACAATCCTAGGATTGGTCTGCACCGAGCACACCTCCGTCACCTGCCAGCCTCTTCATTTCTTTGTAGGTGCTTCATTTATACGTGTAAGTCACATACAATAGCATTAATTCTAAGTTATCCATCGTAATATATTTAAAAAAATCAGAGAAACGGCCGTATTCTTAAAAATAGCCATATTGCTATTTGTATCTTGACAGTTATTGTATAATATTGTAATGCGTCAGTTTTTACGTTTTCAGTTTGACGGGTTTGAAATTAATGAATTCAATCATTCTGAAAGTTCTTAAACGTAAAAATGTTAAGTTAATGCAAAATATTGAAGCAATCGATTTTGTCATGTAATTTTCAATAGATGGCGATCGCTTTATCAAAATATTCGCAATTTTTTGAACTTTTCAACGATTTCTTGTTCTTGTCCGAGTACGGTGACGGCTTGGAGGCGAGTGCCAGGGAATGTGCGAATAGAGAAACTCTCCCCACGTAGACGCAAACGAAGTGGGTAAACGAAAGCCGCGTTAACTGATTAATCAACCGCTTAGAAGTGCGAAATAGTGTTATTTTCCTCGAGCACGCTCAATTCTAATTCGCGTCAAACGAGGCCTTCTGTACTGAAGTGCATTGAGCGTGAAAAAGAATGTTTTTGCACGGCACAAGTAATGATATTATCAATTTGTATAATCATTAATAATAGCGTTTCAATTATGAGCTTCGCGGAGAATACTATATTATTCAATACTTCAATTTCCTAATTTTTTAGTTAAGTTAAATGCTTGCTTTAAAATTTTTATTTAAAATTGTTTACACAATACCTGTGGTACTTTTTAATGACTATCAGCAACAGTAATAATACCTAGGAGTTAATTTGTACAGATGCTTCTGTTTATCCGATTGCACACGCTATCGATTTTTTGAATAATAAAATATGCTTCTTTTCGAAATAATTGTTTCCAGTTATGCATAGATTGAAAATGTTTTTTTCGTGTTAGGCTAGAGTCATTAATTCTTACATTACCTTTAACATTCTCACTCAATATTATGATGTTAAATATAAATAAACCAGTAATTTGGTATTTTGTTTTCACCTACCTTCCAAAATGAAAATAATTTATTTTGTAAATGAGAAAATTGTTTCCAAGTATAAAATCGCAATCTACAAAAAATATGTATTTAAAAATATTTTAAAGGAGATGTGGATAATATATGTCTCCAGTATCACATTCCGAATTATTGAACAGTAGGAGTGTGTTAAAAGCAAATTTCATACATATTCAAATAAATAAATTTTAGCTCTTTGTGGAATAGATCGTTCAGGCAAGCGACATCGCGCAGAACTATTCCAGGTTACGACTTTGACATTTAGGAGTACTGCTCGAATTGTTTTGAGTTGTATCGATTCTTGGATTGCACATTTAACATTGAATTTATCCTAGGTCTCTATTCCATTTCTTATTTTATAACGATGTATTTTTATCTCAGATATATCTATATTTATATCAACTTAATATCTGTTTGTTATTTATAAAATCTTTGATCGATTACATCAAAATTTTTCATAATTATTTTTAGAACCCTGCGTAAAACATAAGAATCATCCCCCCTCCCTCTGGCCATCCCACGCCACCCCAAGATAAAAGTGTCATCCATTCCAAATTATATTGAATGCCATTCATTACAAATTTTGCATAGTTATTTTTTAGGATTCTGCCCATCGATACCTTCCCCTCGAAGTAGTTCATCCATATAATTCAGTTCAAACTTAATTTATTGCCATCTGTTTGTTATATTATTTTCCATAGTTTTTCCGACCGTGACGAAGATATAGTTGCTTCGCCCTTCATTCTTCCGACCCCCGTACATCTCACCCCCCGCTGACCCCGACCAAATTGCGTACATTATTATTATTTGTAATATGCTGCGCAAAAACGCCCACCCCTCTCCGTAAACTCTTTAATATCCAATGTTATAAATAAATCTGAATTCGTGCAATGCCACGTATGGATCGCTAGTTTTTATAATTTGGTCATGTATTCGTTCAGAAATGACCAATCTCTGAAAAAATCCGGCAATCCAATGTACATAGATGGTGTACTACTTAGATATTTTTCAATGGCATAACTAGTACTAATAGTAAATTCAACAAGAATAAACATCTGACCGGTTTTTCATATGCTTTGTCAGAGAAAATATGAGTTTTACGTTGATTTGTTGTGATAAACGTAAGTACCTACTCGTGTATCTACATGCTAGGAGCACATACCCTCACGTTATCGTTTACTTAGATAAGTACCCTTCATAGTCTTTCAAACACTAGAATACAGAGATGCACGATACAGAAAATATTATGAATCAGACAATTTTGAGAAGTGGTTTTTTTTTTCTTCTGAAGTTTTATGCTGTCGCCACCTCTTGTATTGAATGAATGAAAATCCTTATTTCATTAAGTATTTGGGCAATAATCTGTGTCTGTGATAATCCATTGTCGTGTTTAGTAATTAATGGATTGTTTAAATAATTTAGTTAATTCATTTTAAAAAAAGACATGTATTAAAATTACATTAATAAATTTTATTATACAATATCGGTCGCATTTCCGAACGATCGTCTTAACCACCATACAAACAAGCAATAGTTTATAGTTGGAATAGCAGGAACACTGACAAATTATCATTTAGAAATTGTCCGATTCCGTTGCGTTTTCAAATAAGGGTAGTGTTCCGGATGGGAACACCTTTTTTATGCGGCTCAGTAGTCTTCGCTGGTGGGGCAGAGATCGCCACCAGAATTTGCAGTGAAGCTCGTAGTCCGTGGATATGCCAGAAGTCAAACGCCGAAGTAGTGCTTTTATCGTATTAAAGTCGAAGAAAAAAAAAATCCGAAGCGAAGTCCAAGTCAGAAAGCAGTGGTCACAAAATTCCAAGAAAGCAGAGTCCAAAGTAGGTAAGCAGGGTCAGGAAGAAAAGGCAGCAAGAAGATTGTCCAAATAGCGGTTCTCGTACCGACGCGTGGCGTATCAGTGGTACCCGCTCAAAAAATGCATTTTATTTATACAAAATTCAAAATTTCACAAGATTGCGTCATAGCATATTACAGAAACCAATGAGATTGCGTAATTCTGGGAAGGCGCCGCAGCGCTCCCAGCGGCCGAGCGGTGAACTACGTCATTCGCGGTTGCACAATTTCACCGCGCGGCAGATTTCATATGACAGATACAAATTAATTCATAAAAAATGCATTTTAGCTCCCAAGAGACTAATACTGTGTTATTTTGTAATAACAGACCTAGCAGATGATAATAACACAGTTATTTGGACGGGCTGGGTCATACAAGGCCCAAAAAACTAAAATTAAATTCGCCACAAACGGCTCAAATTTTCAAAAATTCATAAAAAATCAAAAACAGCAGTTTTACAAGTTTTGCTATGACAAATGTAATTTGCGCATGCAAGCGCTCATTTTAACAGTAATTCCAAATATTTCAGGTAAATATTTACTGAGTTATAGGCATTCAAAAAAGCGCCAAAAACCAATTTCTTTATTTCACTCTCAGGCGCGCCTATATCATTCCACATGTATAAAAATACATTTTCCAGACAGGCATTCAGATAAGGAATGCAATGACACTACATAAGTAGGAATTCGTCCACGGTAAGCCGCTCTGATTGTTGATAAAAAATTCAACTTTTTAATATCCTCCACGGCGAGCCGTGTGCGCGAGCTTACCGCGACGTGGGCCCGCAAACAGGCGTCTACCGTTTCCAAATCGAGAAAAAAAAAACTTTTCTCACGGTCTTCCAGTACTCATTCATTTCATGCTGACCATCTCCACGATGGCGCCCGGTGCAGGCCTTCGGGCCCCCGTGGAGGGTATCCCATATACGCATCTCAGACGGGGGCTCGGAATTGAGTACTAGGCGTTAGAAGTTATAGCCGGTCAGGTAAGTTTGTAAAATCTCTGAATATTCAAAAAACATTTATTGCCCGTCGGCGGATTCAACGGCGGAAAGAAAGAGACGAGACCCTCTGCAGCGAGACTCGTCTCCCGTGTTGGCGAATATTGCGTGCCACACTCATGCCCATTTAGTGTTGGCGAACATCGCGGGTACCGCGTGCCACACACATACTTTACTTTGGGGCGTTACATCGCGGAAGAATCCCTTCGGCTCAAACTTCTAACCTTTGTCCACGCACCAACAGGTGCCAAATAAAAAATTATTTATTTCCATTTTATTCATAAAAATTCATAAAATTCCAATACATTTTTCTCATCAGAGATTCAACATAATGCACATGACAATATTGCATACAAAAAGGGCGCCAAGCGCTGCTTCCTACAAGACATCAACATATTTTAAAAATATTTTCATAACATATACAAATTCCACACATATTTGTATCGACACTTGTAGCTGGAAATAACATCGGCAGCCAAACAGGCTGCATTTTTCATATTCATTCAACAAAGGGCCAATCTCCGGGCTAGTGTCCGGGCGATGTTGTTCTACAGCTAGTTGGAAGCAGTATGCGCGCGCGGCCCCCCTCCAGTCGCGGCAACAGCCGCTGGGCACTGACTTGCGCGCGCTCCGAGCGGCAACCCGATTTTCAGTAGCGGCATACACGCCTCGTCTCCAATGCAATTTTCTGTATGTAGCGGCTGATTTATTTTGGACACGCGCCGCTCATAGTGGTCATGTTATGTTCTCATTTTTTACATGGCTCAACCCTGTCCGTTCCATACTCCCCCCGTGTGGCCTGCCCGCACTTATCAGGAGGACAGGGTATGCTGCCAGCGCCCTTATGCTGGATTCCCCTTCAGCATGATTATTCTTGTGGCTGGTCGAGTATAATCGCCCGCAGCTGTGCGTACTCGGACGACTCGAATTTGTCCATCGGGCGCCGGGCGGGCTTCCAAAATTCGCCCTCTGGGCCATGTGTTGCGGGGCAGCGCGGGATCTGCGATGACGGCCATCTCGCCTTCCTTAATTGCGGGCGCGGGCTCCTGCCATTTATTTCGGCGCGCCAATGTCGGCAAGTACTCTTTCATCCACCGCCGCCAGAATAAATCGGCCATCTGTTGCGATATTCTCCACTGTCTTTTCAGGCATACATTTTCATCTAGCGCCCCGTATACCGCCAAATGTGAATTGCGGCCGGTCGCTCCCAGCAACAGATGGTTCGGCGTAAGAGGCGCGTCATCTTTCGGATCAACCGATACATGCGTCAACGGACGGCTATTCACAGTATATTCGGCCTCAGCCAACAGAGTCCTCAAGGTTTCTTCCCGCGGTGCCCGCTCCTTCAAAGTAGCCTCCAACGCCCGCTTCACGGCGCGTACCAGGCTCTCCCAGGCGCCACCCATATGTGGGGCGAGGGGGGGGTTGAAGTTCCATTCAACCCCGCTCTCCGCGAGGTGCCCATGCATCCGCGGGTCACTTCTCAAATCTTTCAGCGCGGCTGCCATCTCTTTTTCCGCGCCTCGAAAATTGGTTCCATTATCGGAATATAGTAGGCGCGGATGCCCGCGCCGCGCTGCCATTCGCCTTATAGCGAGTATGGCCGAGTCTGCAGACAAAGACTCGGCGATTTCCAAATGTACGGCGCGCGTTGTGAGGCCTGTAAATAGCGCGCCGTACCGCTTCTCTCTTCGCCGGCCGATAGTCACCTGCATTGGGCCAAAATAATCGAGCCCACAATGGTAAAAAGCGGGAGTATTGTAAGCCAGTCGGCAATCTGGCATTTGGCCCATCAACGGCGGTTGCGGCTGGCTTTTTCTGTTTCGGCACGCTTGGCATTCATATTTCACCCGGCGCACTGTTGGTCTCAATTTTAAAATATAAAAATTCTCCCGCACATCTGCCACAGTTTTCTCAGTGCCCGGGTGATTTTCCTTCTCATGATAATGCCTTATCATCAAGCGGGCATACGGGTGAGAGCCGTCCAATACTACCGGCGCCCTCAAGCCGGCCGGTATTTCATGCACCGCGGTCTGCTCGAGCCGCGAGCCCATCCGTATAACTCCATATTCATCCAGGCGCGGCGTCAGTGGATACAGCCGGCTGGTCCTTGGGACGGCTCCACCGCGGTGTAAAATTTTTTATCTCCGTGCCGAACGCCTCCGCCTGAGAATGCAATATCCATGCGCG
>JADDOH010014456.1:0-63044 GCA_016648135.1 Agrypnia vestita | reverse complement strand
AATAATATTCAATTTACTATAGTAAAACCTCGTTAATTTGAAATTGCGACCCAAAAAAACATTTCGAATTGCGCGGAACCCCGTTTTCGCCAAATGAGATACCGCAGCTGTCATCCATAACCTCATCGGGTGACGTTTCCGCGACAAGATATGCGAGTCCCGATGTGTACACGTCAAATGACCGCGTCATTGTCCCCGACACATGAGCGTAGATGTTGATGCGATATGCCGAGCGGAATGTTTCGCGATTTGTCCCCTAGTGAATACACGGCTTTATGCTTATTAGTTGATACTAAAACACGCATTTGTAGACAAATTACGTCATTTCTTTATTGCGGTATTATTGATCGGAACCGTGGGCGGATATCGGATATTCGAGATGGCGAAGCGACAATCCGGGCGGCATTTATTTTAGGGCGGTTATACATTTTTTATTATTACTGACCGTGCCTATTAGTAACGCCCGGCATGTCAGCAAATAAGTCAATATACATATGTACGTGTTTCGTGATTATTAATAGGTAGCCCAATGTCGATAACTATACGAAAAAAACGTATTTTCAAATTTATCTGGGTATTTAGTAGATATACAACATCTCACGTAATTAACGCAAATCCGAAAGTACTTTGTTAAGAATCGGCTGCTGGTCTAAAATAAAAAACCTTGTAAAAAACAACTTTTTTCAATTTTTGTAATGTTTTTATCATTTTATTTAAGTTGTATTGAAGCAAATGAAATTTTCATAATCGATACAAGTTACTGTAATGATATTTCAATTTTTTGCAAAAAGTAATTCAGAAATATTGAAAAAAAAATGCAAACTTTGATATTGCATATCTCCATAACTATTGGTCATGGTTGCTTGAACATTTTAGACCAGTAGCCGATTCTTAACAAATTACTTTCAGGGTTTGCGTTAATTACGTGACATGTTGTATATAAACCTACTTCCTCGTATTAAATTTAATAGAGTAATTTCACATTTTACAGATATCTATAAAAATATATGAAATAGATTCAGAAAAATAAATTATATTTTGTTTGGATGGTAATGTTTCATGTCATTCATAATTTTTATAATAAAAATCTTTAAAAAAACGAATCCTTAAAACGCGATGTGATTGGTCGAGACGTTGTTTGGCTAGAATTATAGATAAACATACGTGATCTATGGTGTTTGTTACTGTAATATGTTTCGTTTCTATGGTAATCGTTCATCTTCGCTTTGATTTTACTGGTGTTTGCATGGTTTTTTATGGATTTTGACGTGTTTGTGACCTATTTTAATAAAATAGCTATCTAACAAAACATTTAAAATAATGGAGGACAGATTTTCACAAGGAAAATCCGATAACGAAAATTGACGCTTCAATGTTCGATTCATTTTTCAGGAATGAATTTCTACATTTGGGTACCTTATAATATCTACAATTTTTTTTTCCTGACATTATGGACACACTATGCGGCTCGATGGTTAGTTAGTTAGTTAGTAATCTGAAAATAATTTTAGTATTTTTATGTTATGTAGTACTTTTGTCACACTTGTATGAATATTTTGTTGATATTTTTTTACTTTGTTAATTTTTAAAAAATATATAAATTATATACCAAATGGCTGTAAAAATAATTTATGCATAGTGCAGCCTATAGATAAGAGCACTGTCGGTTGAGGTCAGTTGTGACATTTCTAGGCTAGATTTATCGCGGAAAAGCTGTCGTTTTGACTGGATTTAAACATATGAATAATTCAATATAATATTTATTACCCGTTACGTTATCGGGAAAAGATAAAAAGCGTTTTAAAATCAAGAAAAAATCTGAAAATTTATTGGAAATTTAAAACATTATAACTTTATTAATATTGAATATTTCTTAATTTCCTTAGTACGGATTCTAGAAAATGAAGTATACTTTATGCGTGTAAAAAACATATTATGCGTACATATAAGTAATCATTAAAACTTTGCGCCGCCTAGGACACTAAAAACGATTATTTTGGCCGCGGCCTGTCGATTAATGCTTATATTTTCTTAATTATTGTAAATAATGTTCAAATTATTACTTTTATATAAGAAGAAAGGTTCTATCTAAGTTATTGCCCTAAATAAATTGCAGTCTAGAATATAATTCTGATATAAATGAATAATAAAAACTCACATTCCAGCCTTAACGTAGTTCGTTGACTTTATTTATTTTCTTTTTTACAATATGGCGTCTGTTGTCGCCGTATTGAATTTTGATTACTGTCATGTCTTTAGTGACACTCGCAATATTAGACAAATCGATTCACGTAAGAATCATCAAAATCGGCCCACGCGTTTGGTCTCTAGAGCGCCACAAAGAAACAAGCATAGATACATAAGCTGATAAACACAATGTGATGTCATTGCCTTTCTTTGCGTCGCCCAGTCAGGTAAAATCGGGCTGTGTGATTGGTGGAAAACGCACTAATCGCTGGTTTAAACGAAAGATATTATAAACCAAGTTAATAAAACGGGCCTTTAAAGCGCCCACATCTACATACACAACTATTAGGAAAAATGTTGCCACATTAATGCACGTAAATACTATGCCTTGTGTCTTATATTTATATAAAGATATTTTAAAGCACAGAAGATAGAAAATTAAAGAACAAAATTACAAAGACAAATAAAATAAAGTAATTTTAATTTATTTAATTTATTTTACTTTTTATTTTGTTAATATACATGGCCATAAAGCCTTTAGAAGAAAACATTCAAATACCTAAATAATAAATTCGCAGAAGAAAAAATTAAAAAGAAAGAAAATATTAGTATATATAACAGAATATATAAACAATAAAACAGTGCAAAAGTATAGCATGTACATGAAAAATACACAAAATAAGTACACAAAAAGTTTTAGAAAAAAAAAAAGGTTATTATAGTACAGGCAAAATCAGAGATTGGATCCCAATCATTTCTATTTTGCAGAACAATGAAAAATTAAAAGTAGTAAAAAAAAAATGCACGTAGGAAAAATGAAGATGGAAGCAAAAAAGAGCCTCTGAACAATTGAAAATCATGTTTAAAATGTGAACTGAAAACGCAAATGAAATTATAGGAATTTTTTCAGTAAATGAACATTTGTAATCATGTAAATCGTCTGAAAATATACCTGACTGATGAGCATATTCATTACCAAGCCTGTGTTATATATTTATCGGTGAATTTAATATATATAATTTGTGTTTCCAGGCCGGCAATGAAAAGTTATGATTATTGATTATTATTAATGAATTTATTTCAGCAAAATTTTAACATTTTTAAGAAGGTTCTTCTAACAGACAATGTAGCTAATAATAATTTTTTCGTGACAATATTATAGCTATAGTAAGAGCGGGAAAACACGAGAGAATGGGCATGGTAATAATTTTAAAATGCGTAAAGTAAGTATTATAAACAATAAACATCCCGAACACGGTGATGGTAAACGAGAAAAAACCATCGTAACTTAGTTACAACAGGTAAAATCTTGGAAATTTCTCAACTATTTATGTAAATCCAATTCAAAACAGGTAAAATATATGCTACACTGTAATCTTTCAGGAACCGGCTTGAATAATTGAGTGAAATTTCCGAACAATGAAGATACCTTTTTGTTCGGTAATTTAATTTTAATTCGTTTTAACTTCTGATAAACCGATGACGTCTTTACCTTGTTACGTGATTAATATTTCGGTATTTTTAGTGGCGGAACGACAGAGGTTGAATTCTTTATTTTGTGTAAATGTTACCGTTAAAGTTCATAATACCTTTGATGTAATAGATTAGCAACTGTAGGTATTTTAGTTAGTGAAAAAGAAACAATGTACGAGTAAACTGTATTTTCATTAAAAAATAAAATATATTAGTTGTATCAAAAATATTCCAGATTTCATAAAAACTGCGTTGCTTTATCACAGCGTGCAGAAGATATAAAGTTGATAGCTTTTTGAAAATGAAACAATACATGTATAATTTACGAAACACTACATACTAACGTGTATAAGTCTCAAATTTTTCGTAATCTTAAATGGTTAACTTAGCGAAATTATAAATAAATAAATATAACTTTATTCCAGAAAGTGGGGAGGTTCGCGCAATCCCACACATTCCATATAAAAGTAGGTACACACATTAAAAATATTATATAAAACAAAAGAGAAATAGGAAAATCATATAAAATAGAGAAGAAGTATTATAAGTATTAAAAGAAATATATCGTATATTAGCGGCTTTAGCGAGCGATGGCAAGTCAATTATGCGGGGCCAGTATCTTTCTCCAGTGTGCATCGATGCTGGATGCTGGAGTAAGGCGGGCTTCCAGGATAAGGATATTTCCGGAGCTGTATATCCTTTCCCTCATCCCTGCCACCCTGGATCTTATGAGGGCTGCAAAGTTGGGAACACGCCCCTCAGTGAACATACCGGAAGCGCTGCAATATCTGGGAAGGCCAAACATCATACGGAAGGCGTTGTTATATTGTATGCGAAGTCTTTCTATGCTGCTCTTTTTATAATTTGTCCAGAGTTCACATGTATATAACGTTGCACAGAAGGCAAGGAAGAGCGTTCTTTTTACAGCGGTGCTACAAAGACGAAACCTTCTACACAGCAAATTCGCTTTCACTCTGAGAGCTCGTCTTTGCCTGTGAATATCGTCGTCTTATAGAAATATCGTCGTATAGAAATTATAGTTCCCGGATTGGAAATGTTTCGGGCTCGTATCCCGGTGGTAACCAAATATTGATCCTATAGAAAGATTTTTATGAACATCTTTCTAGCTGATGCGTCTGATTAGTTTGAAGAAAAACCGCTTGAATTAGTGACAAACCTAAAATTATTTATATAGATATAATGTTTTACTAATGGTAATGCGAATGCGAAAGAATGTATAAAGTAACAAGAATGCAAAAGACGTACCATTAAAAAGTATAATAATATAACGATTCATTGTAAGATCTGTAAAAATGACTGTAAAATATCACGTAAAAGAACTGTAAAATAACACGGACTGTATGTGTACTAAATTTAATTGCAAGACTATATTAAATATCCAAGAATAACAATGGACTAATATGTACCCACAAGATCATGTCAATCTGACTGTGGAACGATTAAGAAAACTTATCTATGTTTTTTTATAACTTGTGGAATTCATTGAACAAGAATACTATTAAAATAGTGTATTACGCGTTGGTGCAGTCCTTCTTACAGTCTGGTTTATCGGGTGGGGAGGGGCTTATAAGTCCACCGTACAGCCATTAATTATAATACAAAAAATAATCATCAAAACGATTCTTAAAAAACTATCTCGTCCGATTTTTCGGTTCGGGATTGATCTCGTAAAATGCCTCGAGATCCCGCGGGATCGGGATTGCATTCCCTAGTGCGAACAGAGTCGGCGCTTGCTTCGATGCCATATACAGGGTTATTTGTAAAACATTAATAACCTCGTAGGATTATACTCCTGCCTTGATTATGAGTCGAAAATGTTCAAGCTATCATGTCCTAATATCAATAGTTAAGGAGATATGCGACATCAAAGTTTGCATTTTTTTTTCAATATTTCTGACTTATTTTTTGTAAAACGTTGGACTATCATTACAGTAACTTATATAGAGTATGAAAAATTCATTCCCTTTTATACAAGTCAAATATAAAAACAAAAACCTTCAAATTCCAATTGGAATTTTTTCAGGGTTTTAATCATTTTATTCAACTTGTATTAAAACGAATGAATTTTTCGTAATTGATATTAGTTACTATAATGATAGTCCAACGTTTTACAAAAAATTAGTCAGAAATATTGAAAAAAAAATGTAAACTTTGATGTCGCATATCTCGATAACTATTGATATTAGGTCATAATAGCTTGAACATTTTCGACTCATAATTAAGGCAGGAGTATAGTCCTGCGAGGTTATTAATGTTTTACAAATAACCCTCTATATATATATATATATAATTAGTAAAATGCGCTTTTTACTATAATTTTATTATTACTATCAAAAACTGTATTTCACGAAATGACGAATTTCATACTTTACAGGTGGCATATGGATAATGATTGGATTCTACCGTACATAACGTGCGCACATAAGAACACAGGTATATTTGCTCACACGGAAATCGATCAAATCATGCTAATGGACATTTCGCCGAGTGGACACGACACATATATATATTCATATATATATATATATATAGACATTTCTATTTTTTATTTCCCCGCGGGAATATTTCATAAACTCGGCCGCAAATCAGAGCTCGAGATCGCTGGACATTTGTTTCCGTGGAAAACGGACACGAATTTCCGCCCCTGTCTGTCGAATAATTCACCGGAAATTCGTTTATTAATTATTCAAAAAATAAATACACTTTAAGCCCGTCGAAATTGTGTGTGTGTAAGATTAGAATCCACTGCTTTTTTCGATGATGAATTCATTTCAGCAGTTCGAGAACTGTCCGACACCACCGTTGTTACTACCCGACACATGATTTTTTTAATTCAATTTTATTATTTATTTATTTGTTTACGCCCATTAGGTATAAAGAATATAATATAAATTTCAAAAAGCACATGCATTAAACAATATCTGTATAGCACCAAAACATGAGTATAAAAATTAAAATATAAAGTAAAGAGCAACAATGTGTATAGGCTTTTACTTAAAAAATATAACATAAAATTAAAATGTATGTAGGTATTTTCATATTCAAATAATAATACAAAATAATTGTCGACTTGTCATTGCCGTTTCAGGATATTTTTATATGTTGCTTTAGGCTTTATTTATTGCTTTTATTATTTTTTTAAATATTATAATTAAACCAGTCAACAAACTATGAGGAGTGCAGCAAATTACAGAAATTTTCATAGTATTTTAGCATTGATTCGCATCTCTGTTAAAAATGTTACCCTGATAATATAAGACGAATAGGAATGAGCTGGGCTGCTTTTGGCAAACTAAAACATATCTTCGAGAAAAAAGAGATCCCAATTAGCCTAAAAAGAAAAACCTTTGAATCATGCATACTGCCAGTGATGACGTATGGAGTGGAGACTATGGCCCTTACAAAGAAAAGTGTAGAAAAGCTCAAATGCACGCGACGATCCAGGGAGAGATCCATGCTTGGAGTAAGCCTTTGAAATGACGAAATTAGGCGCAGAACTAGAGTAGTGGATATCATGGATCGTGTAGCGAAGCTAAAATGGCAATGGGCAGGACATGTTGCAAGGCAGGAAGCTACAAGATGGCCTCCCAGAGTTCTGAAATGGAGACCTTGGGAGAATAAAAGAGGCATCGGAAGACCTCAAAAGAGATGGGCCGATGGTATAGCTGCTGTGGGGGGATAGAAATGGCTACAATTAGCAAACAACAAGGAAGGATGGAAGAGAAGAAAGAGGCCTACATACAGCAGTGAAGAGACGAAGGCTGAAGAAGAAGAAGAAGAAGAATAGTATTTAATGATGATAGTTATTTTTTAAAGAATAAATGAAAATACAGCAAGAAAATTTGATTAAATATTTAAATTGATATTCTCACATAATTGTTTATAAATTTATCTATAGACTAGCTATGACCCATCAAAAATGACGTACTTTAACTGTATATTTCAGCCGCGTGTTAAGGCTGTGAGAAAAGCGCCATCTAGCATAGCGTGTTCTCTTGGTAGCGTTAATGACGGACACAGTTACATAGAGAATTATGTATTATTTTTTTGCATTTTACACCTCATTATTTGCGCCATCTAGTAGCGTTAGTGTCGGACATTGTTACATAGAGAATTATGTATTTCGATAACACATTTCTTCCGTTTATAGATTTTGACATTTTAAAAAGTACTCTATTACCCAATGATATAACAAACTGTAGATACGTTACAAGCGTGAAATTTTGGCAACTCAAAAGTAAGTTAATTGCTACTTTACTTGCATTCGTTATCGAACGGACCTTCTTTGTGATCGGGCGCGACGCTACGCGGAAAAACGAACAGAGTATCGTACGCTATTGTAAGAATGAGTGTGTTATTTTAGTCACCGTGACTTCAAATTACTTGATTTTTCTTCTACACGCAGAGCGTTTGTGAAATAAGTGTGCCGTGGTTTGTTGTCGCTTTCAATGCGATATTTGTTACATATGAAAGCCGGCTAGTATGGGAATAACGTGTCTATATTATAATACGTCAATTGCCTAGTGTGGTAAATAGGTGGTTGTATTTATTTTTTTTTGATATCGATAAACGATGTTCCACATTCCGAATAATTGTGATCAGAACTCTACTTATTTTAAATTATTAATCTGAATATTGTAGTCCATTGCTATAATAGGCGACACGCGCGGACACTTGTGGGACGTAATGATTTTATGGTACTAGCCGTACAAACCCGTGGGGAATCACGTTGCTTTGGTGGGCGTGTCACAGTAGCGGGTCACATTCCAACTATCCAATGTTTCAATTCCAGCAAGTTACGAATTTACGGACCGACAGACGGACAACGAAATTATTATAGGGTTGAGGGGCCAGCTTTGGCCACTTTAAGGTATTTTTTGCCAACTGTGCATCACTACGAACTCAAAAATAGTCAGAAAAGATTTTTTTTAAATTTTCCCATATTACTCTTTTGAAAATGTAGAAAAAAATATAAAATTTAATATAATTTAAAATAGAAACATCAAACTTGAAATGTGTCCAAATGTGCCATCTAGTTTTGGCCATTTCATTGTGCCAGTTCTGGACAATTCAGTTTTTATAAGGTTTCTTAATATTTAAAATAAAAATAAAACAAGATAGATAAGTAACTATAGGAAAATTATGAGTTTTATTATAATTATGATCTTGTCGTGCCTATAGCTAAAGAATGAGGTAACTTTTAATGCCACATAATACCCGGACAGATCAATTTGAAAAAATTAGAAAGAATTTCTGCTTGTAGTTTTCTGGGGTATTCTGCCATGTGTGTCTGACCTCTCTGGCCGACGTTACGGATCTCATTACATCACCCTGCAATGAGATCCGAAACGTCGGCCAGAGCAGTCAGAAGATATACATGGCAGAATATCTCAAAAAAACTACACGCTGAAGATTCTGGATGGCCGTGAAAACCTGAGAACATTTTTAGAAAGAAATTTAGTTATTTTCTGCAACAGATGCCAGATTAGGTATTTGTGGCATAACGAATGTATTAGGTACTCTTCATTCCTTTCCTGAGATAAGTTATTTCACAACCATTATCATTGCCTTCCGACGCAACACGGTACAATATTTTTACTACTTTTGAATTTTACTAATGCTTAGTCTTCTTCTTTTGGACTTCTTTCTAATTCTTCATTTTTCGAAGATCTTGATTTGATAAATCAGCATCCTCATTTGTTGATTTTTTTTTAAAGAATTTTCTCAGGTTTTCACGGCTGCTCAGAATCATTTGGTTTATAATATATATATCTTCTGGGATATAATGCCATGTTTTTACGACCTTTTTGGCTGAAGACACGAACCAGAAAAGTTTTTTTTCTTTTATTCAAACTGCCAGTTTTCTTCTTCATTCTATCTTTTCTTAATTGCTTTTCTCTTCCTTGTCTTCCATTTCTGCTTCTTTAACTGCTATTATAGAACTTGTCAGAAGAAATATACTCTCCTTTACGCATAGTATTACTACTTTTTTCTTTGGCCAGATTACACTGTTATTAACTAATAAGGCCTTGGCGGTTGTAATAATAATAATTTGTGAAGAAGAGGCAACAGAAATATAGTTATGAGGCATAAATTGTCAGATGATTTTGCTTGAGTGGACAATTCATTCTGAACATCATTTGTTGAAGCTGCAAATGAATTTATTTTTGGAATGGGTCTTCTTGAACTGGTACTTTGTGCAGAACATTACTTATTGGATCACCATTGTAGTTGAATTTGAATCAATGGTTGATGCATCAAAGGACAACTGAGTCTCATTGAGGATAGCTACCTTTTGAGAAAGTGTATTAGAAGAATTCAACTCATTCGATGATTGTACTCTTCCTAACTGCTGAACTGAAATATCATCTTTAAAAGCTATCTATACTGTATATAGCATTGATACTTCAGTGCAACTAGTCTAATGTAAACCATTTTGATAAAAATCTTAGAAATATTTTAGTAGATCTGGTTGAATCTTACTTTCCAGGTAGGAACTCCAGGAAAGTTGACTTGTTGACTTCTTTTTATGGCCATGGTTTTTATTATCGAATTAGCCGTAACCCATCAAAAATGATAGTTCTTTTACATGTCAGTTCAGTTCGGTTAAAAAAAAAAAAAAAATTCAAAAATAAAAATGTTCAAAAAAAATCTCGAATAAAAAATTGTTCGAAATAAAATTACTATAAAAAAGTTACGGATATTACACGAAGTTATGCGGACGGAAGGGTGAACGAACAAACAGACAACGAAATTATTATAATTGGGATATAATCGTAAATACCTAATTAATTATGTTTTTCAAAAAAAGGTGACCAAAACTCCGCACTATGTGAGCCAGTTGTGGCCATGTCCATGGCCAAAACTAGAACACAAGTAAGATTGCTGTGCCAGTTGTGGCCATGTGGCATTTATCCTCTAAGAAATAATCAAAATTATGAAATAACCTTCAAACAATGTTCCTGGGCCTTTCATTCAATAGGCTAAATTGATTCACGAACACAAATATAAGTGATTAAAAAGTTATTTCCACATTACTTATCCACGGGCCCTTATCGTTTTTGCTAAGAATTTAATCATTTTTAACGAATGTCACCAAGAAGTTCAACCGAAACTCAAAGAAAGAAAATGGCGTACAGCTATTATTTATCACAACAAAATACAGTTTAAAGAATTGATCGGCATAATTAAATTAACAAATATATTTTCACTGCCTTATTTATACACCTTTGAATGTCCAAGTGGCCAAAACCGGGGTAGTGGCCATAACCGGCCCATCAACCCTATTTAGAAGATAGATGTTTCACAAAATTGGGTGAAGTACATATTTCAGACCAATTTAAAATCAATTTACTACCAACATTTTTTTTAATTAATGAGTGTATTTTTTTAAATATTTTCGTATTTTTTCGAACTTTATATTAACTCGTGGCGTCTGCTTGCTTGCTTGCCGGCTTGCCGTCAAAAAAAAAATTGGATCGATTTTTGACCCTTTTCCCGTGATCTAATCGAGATGAAACTTTGCAAGCAGACTCGTGGCGACGATCAAGAAGATCTATCAAATTTTCGTTAAAAAATAATTATTATTATAGTATAATTTCAATTTTTAATTTTTTTTTTGTTTTTTTGAAATTAGAATCATTAGAAAAGTTTGATTACAACAACGGCGGCCCGATAACGTCGCGGAATATTTTCTAAATTTGAATTACTCCGTCGGTATACATAATAGGTACTTCATTACGAATGTCGAAAATCTAAATTGACTGACAAATGTTTTTAGAATTTAATTTTCAAAGCATGAAGTGTCTTATCAAAGCTCAAAACATCTGACATTTTAGAAATATATTAAATTACTGTAAGTTTAGTGTTATGTTATATGTTTTGATTCGTCTTTAATTGTTAATACAAAGAAAGGGAGTATAATAAAAACTTGGTTTTCGTGGGTTACTTTTTTAAATAAATTCAAAGTCTATGTGCACGCTTCGTAACAAAAGCTGCTCTCTGTAATGTATTCATAAAACATATCCAATACGCAATGGTCATGTCTTCCCAACTTCCTCTGCACACGTAGTAGTCACGACCCGTTAGTTCCTGATATATTGACAACACTGGGGGACTTCCCGGTGGGGGGAACTCGCGAGTGCATACATAGACAAAATGTGGTTGTGTTCAGGGAGTACACATGCATAGGACGAATTGAAGATAATGATATCCTCGATTGTTTAGCGTCCCGGTGTGTCATGTCGGGTTATCGGATCCGCTGTAAACAGACGCAGTTTCAGTTAAATTGATCCTGGCTCAGCCGAAATCTGGGGCGAGTATTTTGTAGTTCGCGCTTAAAGCCATGTATTCACTAGGGGACAAATCGCGAAACATTCCGCTCGGCATGTCGCATCAACATCTACGCTCATGTTTCGGGGACAATGACGCGGTCATTTGACGTGTAAACACCGGGACTCGCATATCTTGTCGCGGAAATGTCACCCGATGAGGTTACGATGATAGTTGCGGTATCTCATTTGGCGAAAACGGGGTTCCGCGCAATTCGAAATGTTTTTTTGGGTCGCAATTTCAAATTAACGAGGTTTTACTGTAGTAAATTGAATATTATTAAAAACAAGGTCCTTTTTGCAAATAATTATTGTTTTCCAGACGTCGCGGAAATATATCGCCCTATAACATACCACGTGGTACTGACGCTCCGCGGAATGTTGCAGTGAGCTCGCTCGGGTACCGTGCGCATGGCAACGTTGCCACGGCACGTAGAAATGCCGCGCTATGTTGTGCGCGACGTCGCGTAACAGTGCACGACGTCGCGTAACAGTGCACGACGTTGCAACGTCACGTAGACTCTATGCCGCGCATGCTGTTGAGGGACAATTTGTCCCCTAGTGAATACATGGCTTAATCCAATATCAATACCGCTTAAGGCGATCGTCCAGCAGAGTGAGCAAATTTCACCATTTTTTCTCATATCTTCTCTTGCGTTTCTTATCACATTTTTGTATGGAAATATCTTATTTTAAAATTTATTCATCAGGTTACGTATATTTTAAATACGAATATCTCACAAACTAAATTATCAATTGATTAATAAATTACCAAACCTTCGATGTTTTAAAAATGTTGAAAATTGCTCCACTTTGTGGGCCTTTTATGACTAAACGGCCTGTTCAGATGTCTCGCGGGATGTACCCTGTCTGCCGCGCAATTTCGCGCACGATTGCTGTTTTTAGACACCTTTTTGTGATGGTTATATTCATGTAAAAATCAACGATAATTGCTAAGAAGTTGTAGTTTCTGGTTTTTCAATATACAGACTTCAATAATTACTTATATTACAATAATTATTTATTCATTTATTATGAAAATAAGTAACGAAATTTACTGTCAGGTATGCACATGTTTATCGAATAAAACCATGGAAGCAATAACACATAAGATATTGTATTTCAATATTTTCGTTCTAAATATATCAAAGAACATAAAAATAAAACACTTTTTTAAACACATAAATAACACAATTAATGCGCGGTTCGAATACGACATTTGGAATGATTTTTTTTCAGTTTTACGTGGCAAATGAGTTACTTGACGACTAGAACTCGTTTATTCATTCAAAAACTTGAGATGCAACAAACAATAAGCTTTAAAAACCCATAAACGCAGGTAAAATAGGCCGAATTCGCATACGTGTCTAGGGAGCGCAGATCTGCGCTCCGGCACCCGACCGGTTAAGGCGATTCTCTGGCAAAGTGAGCAAAACTCGCAATTTCTTCTCATATCTTCTCTTGCGTTTTTATCACATTTTTGTATGGAAAGATATCATATTAAAATTTATTCATCAGGTTCCGTATTTTTAAATACGGATGTATTCTTTAAATGACACAATTATGCACATTAAAACTGCTAAAGAATTTATTAGTAAATTATTTATATAATTA
The DNA here is from genome assembly GCA_016648135.1 of Agrypnia vestita. NCBI lineage: Eukaryota > Metazoa > Arthropoda > Insecta > Trichoptera > Phryganeidae > Agrypnia > Agrypnia vestita. Next base: position 49,419 of record JADDOH010014456.1, on the reverse strand, counting down.
GCAATGGTAGGACCTCAGGTAACAGGATCAAAACCAAAGAGAAGACCGAGATATAAACAGGCGGATAATATCAAGACAGATTTCCAAGCAGTAGGGAGTGCCCAGAAGAGTAGACTACAACGGCAGTGTTAAGGGATGGACGGCGCTCTGTAGTGTCTGAGGTTGTGGACTAGTTCCTTGAACCCTTTAAAGAAGGAGAGTAAAAGTGTTACTAAATCCTAAATTATTGTTGTTGGGTGCTAATGTGCAGGGTGTAATAAATCTTGTCTACAATACTTTACGGGTCAGTAATATATAATTTATAGTCAGTAATATTAATCTCCATAACTATTAATAGTAAGACATTGTTGCCTGAACATTTTCGAATCATAATTTAGGTAATAATCTTCCCGTAAAGCTGGAATTAATGCTAGAAATGCCTATGTCAGATTTTGGTCAAAATGATTTAGGTATCACAAAGTACTCGCCATTCTTTCAGGGGTACCTCATTTTAGGATTCTTGTCTAATTAATGTTTTCTGTATCCATCTGACCATGATTTACACCTATTGTATATGTAATATATAATATAAAATATAAAAAGGCACATTTTAACATTTCAGTACCTGGTTGAGTCTGGCTACTGTCCGCCCGGATGTTCGGCGCTGGTCACCGTGCCGCGTGTGGCGGCTGCTGTAACCCTGGCGCAGCGGGTGGCCCTGGAGAGAGACACGCTGTGCGGCCCGGAGGGCTCTGTGGGCTACGCTGTGAGCTTCCAGAGCCAGTATGGTCGGCAGACCCAGATAAAGGTAGGGTAAAGGTTTTGCTTATGACATATTATGAACCGAGTTTGTCATTTCTTGTGTGGTGTACCTGTATCCTTATTTATTTTTTAATATATTGTTAATTGTGTGCCCAGGAGCAGGTCATGATTCATCTTACGGATGGCGACTTTTATGTACTTGAGGGTAATGGCAGCAATATCCAAATAATATTTTTATTTTTATTTATTTTTATTTATTATATTTATTTATACAGTAGACACATGTTTTTTATAATAAATTGATTCTATTTTACAACATTTTTACAGACATTATACTCTTCATAATATGAGCCAGAGCTCGAGCTTATGGGAGGAGTTAAACAAGCTAAATTAAGGTATAAAAGCAGAAACCATTTAGAAGTAGTATTTTTTTTATTATTATACGGGGACCATTTGAGACATGTGGGCAATGCTACAATTCATCATTGTCCAAAATCAAGGATTTGACTTCTTTCTTAAACTGTTAATATTTTGGAATGTTCCTTTCTTGAAATTTGTTTTATGACGCAATGTATTGTAACATTTAACACCCAAGTATGTTTATATGTTGTGCCATGGTGGTTCTTAAAGATGGTATCTTTATTTGTCCCTTTGTTCTATGTCTACTATTTAGATGCAGTCACCGAGGATTACCAATATAGGATGCACGAAATTCGAGATTTTGTAAGAAATAAGGCACTATCGCTAACACAGTAAAACCTTTCAAAGTAATGTTTCCAAGTCACCATTGAAAGCAAATACAGTAATATTCTCGTAGTTAGCGAAGGGAAAAACTACATTACAAATGAAGACTACAACACACACACACGTTCATCAGTTTGAAGACTACAAAGTGTACACTACAATTGTAGTAAAAACTACTTGAAGTGAAGTAATTGTAGTAGGTACTACGAAATGAAGTGAAGTAAATGAAGTGAAGTAATGAAGTAATTGTAATATTAATGAAGTGAAGTAATGAAATGAAGTAATTGTAGTACTAGTGAAGTAAATTTTTAAATGAAGTGAAGCATTTTTTTCCCAAAAAAAAAAAAAAAGGTCAACGAGAAAAATATTTAAGATAAATGAGGATATTTTCTCCAAAGTAACATTTGGCGACCTAAAAAAAAAAAAAAAAGGTCGCCAGCCAGATTTCTTCATTCAATTCCAAAAATTCCCAAAAATTTCACGTAAAAATGCACTATTTAAAGTATATTTCTTATACTTTCGATAACATTGAAGTGTGTGTACTTTGTAGTGTTCGCTTTGAAATGAAGTGTACTATTTAAAGTTTATACTTTCAATAACTTTGGTGTTTGTAGTTTGTAGTGTGCACTACACTTCAAATCGTGTGAAGTGTGCACTTCAATGTAATGTAGTGCTACATTGTAGTAGTGAGTACAGAGCAGACCCATCACTACTCGTAGTGTAAAGAGCAAAGGCAGCAATATCAACTTCAACCAATCGACTCCCAAGGATGCATCGCGTGATAAAATGACCATTTCATGCTAAAGTGAGAGTAGATGTCAATTTTAGACTGAAACATCGTAGCAATTATAGCAATGTGATTATTTAATAACAACCACAGCAATATCCATACCTAAAAGGTTAGATATTTATTTATACATGTATATAAAATGATTACAGAGAAATTTACTAGAGTAGTGACAGGTTTTTTGAATTTATCTCAGAAATACCTCAGTGGCATATTGCTGCCTTTGCTTTATATCTCTCACTTATGATATAACTACCAGAAAGTAATAATCCCAGTGTTTTTGTAAAATCCACTTTTCGATGTTGATTTTTTTTTGATCGCAGCATAGTGAATAGGATTTAAAAAGGTTCGCTTAGGTAAGTTGATCATGCGAAATGCATAAATGGGGAGAAAATGTTACCATAAATATATAAAACAAATATTGGTGGCACCATAAATAGCAGACATCCACGAATGACATTGTAATGACAAAGTTAACTCGATGCTGGAAGATTAGAGGTCTAAACAGAATGTATATATGTATGTAAATGTATAGTATAAATGAACATCACTGTATGATGGCAGATGGTGGTTTCTACCTGCACTATTTGCACATGATGGGAAGTTTAGTTTGGTTAACTGAATTTTCTTCACCAGATCGTTCACTTTAAATCGTCTAGTAGTTCTTTGAATTTTAGTTTTTTAAGCTTTTGGCGACCAAAAAAAAGGTCTCCGGAAAAAATGTATCGATACGTCGATGACAAATGTGGACATTTTTTCCCAAAATGATATTGGCGACAAAAAAAAAGGTCGCTTAAAAACGGTTTTTGTATTTGTATTAAAAAAAAAGTATTTGATATATCGCGAAAAAAAATGTATACTATTTATTCGCTGCCTAGGGGATTCAATTTTCAAAAATATTTTTATTCGATTCCGCCAGAAAATCCGTCATCCTGTAAATGGAAGGCACTCCAATATACTAGATATGACGGGAAATCCGTCAAGATCACATCACTACACAGATTCAATGCTTCATTCATTACTAAAAGTTTCATATTTTTGTCACCAGATGTCAGAAGTGTTTTATTTTGTGATTGTAAATAATATTACCTATGCACATATTTAGAATATGCACAAATTCTTTAAAATTAATATGTATTTGGAAAATAAGGGCAATAATATAATATAATGGTTTATTAAATTTACTCAAGAGTGTAAATAACTCACATAATAAATGGTACTTGCAGTAGGAAACATAATTTCAACTTGATATATATTTGTCTTCATTTTTTATTGTCCTTAACTGTCTTTTCAGAACAAATTTGTTTGATCAATGTCAGCATAATGATAGCAACCATCATTTTACAAATAAGGGATAAAATATTAATGGTTAGCTGAAATATTAATGTTCACAAATAATGTAATGGGGAAATAAAAATATGTAATTTATTTATTATCTGTAAGGCTCCAGTTTCATGTATTGTTGTTATTTGATATTGTTTTATATATTCATGTCACATCATAATTAATTTCACAATTTTTCCTTGATGGCATCTTATTTTAATTTTTTGTTTCTACAAATAAATCTACCTCATTGTCTGTACACATCTAATGATCATATAATCTTATATCATAATACATTATATGAGCGGTATAAAAGCAAAGGCCCAAAAAATAAAAATAAAAATATTGAATGCAGTCACCGAAGATTACTATTATATTTAGAATATACTAAATTCGAGACTTTATAGAAAATATGTATACATTTTATAGAAAATATATTACAAAATCATGTTTCCAAATTACACTATTAAAGCAAAAGCAGCACTATCCACATCAATCCAAGCATGTGTCACGTGACAAAATGGTCGCTTCATACTAAAGTGAGAGTTGATATTGATTTTGGACTGAAACATCATAGTAAAGATAGCAGTATCCAATCAAGTTAGTAATTAGCAAAAGCAGCGATGTCTACCATTTGATTGCGAACATGACAATATTCATATTTAAAAGTTACACATCTATAAAGGGAAAACTGAGGTGGAAATTGTTTTTAAAACCCTATTTCCAATAAGTTATAGATTTCAGGGAAACTTCTTGGAATAGTGACAGATTTTTTGTATTTATCTCAGAAAAACCTCAGCATTTTCCTCTTTTTTTGGGTCGCAATCCTAGGATTGGTCTGCAACAAGCACTCGCCCTCTCCACTCCTCTCTGTCACCTGCCAGCCTCTTCATCTCTTGGTAGGAGCTACAGCGCACATCTCCCATAATCTGGTCTGCGTAGCTTAATCTCGGGCGGCCTCTACGATTGTTGCCTTCAACATTTCCCTCGACGATGGTTAAAAGCAGGCCCGAATGCCTTATATTATGGCCTATCCAAATTGCTCGCTGTTGAGCGATTCTGTTAAGGAGCCGTTTCCGGAGGATTTTCCTTTATACCCCTCATATGGAGAGCGGTGTGTTTTTGTTTTTGGTTTTACGATTAATACGAGTATTCATTGTAGTATGTGACGGAAGGAATACTACTTCGCGAGATGTTTTCGGACCCTCTGCTCACGCAGTACAGCTGCATTATGCTGGACGAGGTGCACGAGAGGAACCAGCTCACTGACGTCATCATGGGACTCGTCAAGAAAATATTAAAGGTGCGGTATGAAACATTTTGCAGTTTGACTAGAGTGTACGGAAAGTTAGATAGATATTGACTTGTAGTGTCACAGGATTACGGCAGTCAATAAGATACTTACATTAATTCATGTTCATTAATCGAAAGTCATAATTTTTCACTAGGCACTCGCCTTTGTATCAATTTATACACATATATACTTTATATACATACTTCTGTGATCCCACTTATTTTCTATCCAACGTCCAGTAGGTACGCTCCTAATTAATTTCATTATAATATTTAACGTCGATATAATGCGTAAAGTGAAACCAACGTGGATCACTGTTGGTTTCACTTCTATGGTCTTGTTTCGCTGTCACAACAGCTCTGTGTGTTCGGCACAATATCGTCCTTTATATAGAGTATGTCATTTTGCGAAGGTGTGGGTTTGCTCAACTGATTTCTAGTCCTTTATACTGAATCTAGAACATTCAAGACCTACGTGCAGCTGTGTAATTATTGGATTACATATAGTTCTTCTTGAATTAGGATCTCATGGCAATATGTTACCGAATAAAAGTCGTATACCAAGACCATCGGACGTGCTTGTCTGTCTAGAAAACTCTCCCAGCAGGCCTCGACTTTCTAGTAGGTGTCCGAGAGGTTTTTTCGTAAGTTTTTCCAGCAAACCCAGAGAACCAGACTACTACCATAAAGAGAAGCAGAAAGGGGCAGAGACCCACCCAATCCCGGGACTGTTATGGAAGTAATTTATATAAATTATAATTATGTCACCACAAAATAATTTTGCTGTATTTGAAGAAGACGTTATGGAAGTGTTTACTTCCGTTCCTCTCAGCAAATCATCCCGTGAGTTTATTTATTATTGAACAAAGTTTAACTTCGACTTTCCATCCCTTTCTGCATCTGTTGGGTTTCGAGTATATTTAATAAAAAGAATAATGTACATATCATCAACAATATAATAAATAAAAAGAAAACAATACCTTGATATTTTATAATGCGTGTACGTGCTACTCGATAGCCCGAAAGAGAAGCATTAAAGGCGACCATAGTATTTATAGCCACTTCCAGAAGGGGAGAAAGGACGTCACAGATATATTTTGGTCCCGCTACCGGGATCACGGACCAGTAAAAATTCACTCTGTCCCGGTCACAACAAACCACATGAGAGCGTCATAGAGATTACTCTCTTAGCTCTCCCCGGCAGTCAGTCTTCCTAACATCTCCCAGTGGGAGACCCATACTCTAATGAACTCTCGGAAAAGTCCGAGGTTTCTTTCACAGCTCACGAGATTGTTATTCCGGGGCGAACGATGACCTATTCCCACTAAGTCCTTAACCATATTCTCTTGTGCGTACCTCAAGATGATACATTCCCAGAAAATGTGCTCCGGCGTCTGTTGTACTCGATCGCAGATACACCAAGGGTCGCGCGCAAGTTCCAAATCAAAAAGCTTGCTCAGAAATTGCCCGTGGCCCGAGATCATCTGCATCTCGTAGTGATTCATGGCCGGACCACCACGATCACGCATCATTCTGCCTTTCACTTTAGTAGTACACACACACACACAGTAGATTCTTATTCTTTTGGACCGAATCAGTACTGAGGAAGGCCGAACATGTGTTCTAACTGCTTTGAGCTTACTTGTAATTACCTCAGTTGGAGTTTACTTGTAATACCTCAGTTTTTGTGTGCTGAAGTCTTGATACTCCGCCTGCATCATCAGCCTCTACGGACCCATCCCAGATAAAGCCTGGTCTTTTTCGCACACTATTAATTAAGCAATTATTATTACAGAAAAGAAAGAATCTGAAGCTGATTGTGTCCTCAGCAACAATGGATGCCGAATCCCTCTGTGACTTCTTCAATTTGAATAAGAAAAAGAGCAGCGATATCAAGCAGAATGGCATCCCTACAGCGGCCATATTATCTGTAGAAGGGAGGGTGCATCCCGTCGATGTATTTTACGTCAAAGGTAATTAATTAATCACAATTATAATGTATTTCGTTTTGGGACAACCATTTTCTTCTTCAGTGTGATAATAATCTTATAAAAAAAATCAAAATTAATTAATTTTGTCCACAAAATCCAATTTATTGCTATAAATGTAAAAACATGATACGATGGAAATATATATGTATGAAAATGACATTAAATATCGGAAATTATTGGAAGTATTTATAAGACTTAAATTTAGTTGGTTTTTGTTATTTTAATTTTTTTTTGTTTATTTTAAAGGAATTTTTAATACATATAATTTACAAACCATAAGATTTATTATTTATAATACAACTTTAATATAGATATAGTCTCTCATATAGAAGCAAGCGCATGTGTTTAGAAGAGGAGTATGCTGAAATATTTTTTTTTATACACAATTTTCGATAAAATGAGTCTTTAATAGCTTTTTGTAGGCATTTTTGTCTCTAATCTTCTTGATCTTATCTGCTAGGCTGTTAAAATATTTTTTCCCAAATTATGTTTAGTGATGTTACGCAAATGAGGTGCTACTATTTTGTGTTAGGAATATGTTTTTTTGTCGTGTGCGATTTATAATTAATGAGGAAAGAATGGTAAGGAAGATATATATAATGCAAGTATTGATGGCGCCAGAAAGAGAGGGCGACCGCGGAAGATGTGGCATGACCAGACCAACCAGATATTGGAAGATTAGAAGGTCCCATTAGGAGCCTCAACAACCGGCGAGCTTGCATGCGAAGATGTATGAATGTGGACGAGGCGAGAGTTGTATGTCAGGACAGAAAAGTGTGGCGCTCTATCCTCTCGCCTACCCCCACGAAACGCGTGATGGTAAGTAAGTAATCCATTTGTTTTCTTAATATTATTTTGATGATTATCAGTTGTTGTTAGTTTCAATCAGGAGTAGGTTTGTTTTATAAGTCGCTTCCCAGCTGATTACAGTGCATTTGAAATTTTCTTGCACTATGGCATAGTGAATTAAAGATAAATTTTCCAATGACAGGATGTTACGGATTTAAAAAAAAAAAGATTTGTTTTCTTATATTGTTGGCGGTTTGGCTAATTTGGTCTTTACATTTTAGGTTCTTGTCTATTATGATTCCTAAGGTTTTAATTTTTTTTAATATTTTCAGTGAAGAGCAGTTTAATTGACACCTATTTTTGTTATGTATTTTTAAGTTTTTCTGTATGTGGAAATTTTTGGGAATGTCACTTGATGTTATTACAAAAGGTATAAAACATTTTTTTGGTTGTACGTATAAACAAAGTTCACAATAAATTTCTTGTACCCTTCTTGAAACAAATTTAATGAAACTACAATGTATTTGCAATAATTATCAGTGGTAATTTCTATTTAGTTCAGATTTCAATATGTTTTGTGTGTATGTATTAACTTACTTATTCCCTCATTTTTTGTCTTCTTTATGACACATTAACTATTGAATTTAAAAAAGCTTCACTTCATTGACTTTTTTTTTATTATGGTGTCCCATCCATTTCTATTTAAATTATTAATATTCAAAAGTTTATATCTTATACTTGGAAACTCTTATGAAGTTAGTCATTCATTCCTGATTCTACATTGTTGGATATTTTGAGCCTAAGGTGGTCCTGTTAGTCCATTTGCTTCTTGCACCGAGGGTTCCGGATTCGATTCCTGTTATTCTGTGCCACCCTTGTTTGTGATGTATTTCACTTCAGTGATTGGCTTATTGAAACATTAAAAAAAACTTTTCCATCTATCGTCCTGTATAGTTTTATGTACCATTAGTTTCTGAGTGATGTAAGCATTTACCGTTACCTTATTATATCCATATCCCTATCCTTGACTTAATTAATCTGGATTCATGTATGTAATTCATTTGTGTAGCATGTAATAATTTTCTTTCCATTCAGAACCTGTGCCAGACTACATCAAAGCGACAGTAGATACTATCATAAAAATTCATGAAAATGAACCGTTTGGAGACATACTGGCTTTTCTTACTGGACAAGTAAGTACATATATGTATATTTTTTACAGAAATCGTATCTAAATTCACTTTTAATACAACTTCTATTGTTATAGAATTTTTTTACACACTTAAAAAATGCATATTATTTATTTGGAGATCACCAAATCGTCATAATCGTAGAATAACGACGTATGTGATTTTTTTCAAGTTTGCAGGAGAACAGTTTGAAGTTTTATTTAGACAATTTATGTCATAGCTACAAAAGATTTTCCTTTGTAACTTGGGTTAGTTATTTAATGTTAATACCTTTCAAACCTAAAATGTAGTCAGTGCAGTACAATGACATTTTTACACATGTTGCATTGTTCTATGATCGCAAATCAGAACTGTCGTTATACCGACTTCTTATTTTCTAAATGAATGAGAAAAAAATACACTTTTTATATACCATTAGATGGCTTCTTTTTTCACTTTTTAATATTCCAAAAAAGTAAATATGGAATTTTTTGCATATCCGTCATTGTTCTACGAACATGACAAAATATACTCACACAGCGTTAAGAATAATTTAAGACATATTTTATTTAACTGTTCGAAGAATATTTTTTCTTCTTCTGTATGAAGGCTTGAACTTTGTGGTGACATTATTATTAAAATAAAACACAAATTACTTTGTTTTCACCACTATATTAGATTAAAAAATCTACATGTTTCGAGAACAATGTTCTCTTCATCAGGATTATTGTGTACTAATCTTAAATTGCTTGTTTCAACTTTTAAGATTAGTACACAATAATCCTGATGAAGAGAACATTGTTCTCGAAACGTGTAGATTTTTTAATCTAATATAGTGGTGAAAACAAAGTAATTTGTGTTTTATTTTAATATTTTATTTCTTCTGAAGCGCCACCTGGCTATTAGTATTAGGTTGTGTGTAGTACTACCACATGTTATCTAAAAGGTGACATTTAGTACTGATCTGAATAGGTTATATGTACTTTCTTTTCATCATTACTTACCTTTCTACAAAAAAGCATAGATTTTTGCGTTTTCCACCAATCAAACAACAACCGTTTTTGTAAAAATCTATGCTTTTTGCTTAACTATTACTCTCAGTACTGATCAAACAACCGATCTTTATAAAAATTGTTATTCATATATTTACAGACAGACAAAAAAATCATTATAATATTGTTTTAATTTGCAGGATGAAGTTATTTCAGCATCGAGACATTTAGAAGATTATGCTTTAGACTATAATAAACGTATCTCTGTCCGCCGTCTTGAATCCAAGATGTCCGCTTATGAGATGTCAGTTTTCCCGCTCTATGGTGCTCTGCCCGGATACAGACAGCTTAAGGCTTTCCAGAGTGTCAAACAGGGTGTCAGGAAGGTTGTCGTGGCAACAAATATTGCTGAGACTTCTGTCACAATTCCTGGTATTAGTTACGGTGAGTGAAGGAAGGTTATTTTGTTTATGTTCATCGTGTACTTCTAGTTACTGCATCTTTCATAAAAAATATTTATTCTCAGTAAATCTACTTAGGGCCGGTTGTTTCAAGTTGGATTAAAGTAAGCGTTCTTTTAAAGCATAGATTTTTACGCTCTCTACCAATCAGACGATCCGTTTTCGTAAATATCTATGCTTTAATCGACCGCTTACTTTGATCGAACTTGAAACAACCGGGCCTCAGCCACAAATAAAAAATTTCAAGGAAGCAAAAAATATATTTCCAGGTTATTCTCATGAAGACTATTAAATACAAATATTTTTCCAAACATGATATATGTTGTGTACTTTTGAATTTGAATTTGTATGAAATATTTACTGATGGGGTTCAGCTCTACTAATCTATCTATCACTAACTTCAAGAAATAACAAAATTATGTGAAATTTATGTAAAGAAATGAGTTGTACAAATTATTTAAAAATAAATTTAGATATTATTTAATGTGTAGAAATATTATACAGGTAGGTATGTACATTATTTAATATTTGATTCATTTCAAGAATGATATTTATTGAAAGAATATAATTAATCAATATGTATATTTTCTTATATCAATTTTAAATTATTCTGCTGGCAAGCAAATTTTGACGTGACGTGAGCAATTATCAATAGATGTCGTGGATATTAATTTCTAGGTTAAGATGAGGTGTCAAATTAAAACTGTAATAGATCTGAGGAACGTATGTCGCGACGCCAGAAAGAGACGGCATGACAGAGAGAGAGAATGTATAAAAAGGCACGTGAATGTCTAGTCGCTCTCTCTTTTACTACCATTGTTATTCAGACCGCATCTTACTGTACACCGTTTGTCTAAACCGTTATTGTCACCGAATAAATACTTACGAGAACAAAGTCTTTACTTGGAGCTTCCTCATCCCGAAACGAGAGTATTACAAAAACAATATTGGCAAATTAATGTAAATAAAAATAACGGACCTAATATTGGTCCACAGTCGTGAATATTTATTATTATGTTAAGATGACGTGTGTTAAACGTTTGAGATTTAAAAGCGAAGTGAATGTTTTGACTATAGGTTTTTGGCAATGTGAATGGAGAAATGCAAGTCGAAGAATTCAAAATATGACCACAGATCAATAAAACTACAAAAAACATGGTTTAATAATGCTTGTGTAGTTTAGAGGTGGACTGCGATATATCAGCATTCTATATTTATTGGTATAGTGTGATTTACAAAGACTTTTTAATTTTAATACAGACTTAATATTATTAATCTTACAGACTCGTATAGAATCAAACATGCAAATTTATGTAAAAAAATGTATTTTTACTACTGAATAAATTTTTTAGCATTCTTATAACTTTTACACTTAAGATCCGTATATAGCGTTTATTGTCAACTAGAAGTTATGTCTACGCTTCTGCAATTTTAATCAATGTGTAAATAAGGGAATTAATGATAATTTCAGTGATCGATTGCGGTTTCCACAAGGTGCGCTACCTGGACCCCAGTGCGTCCTTTGAGAACCTGATTCTGTGCCCCCTGTCTCAGGCTAATGCAATTCAGAGAGCTGGCCGAGCGGGCAGAGTTACGCATGGAAAATGTTACAGGTATAATAAGTAGTTACAAAATATGTAATGTAGAATTTTGTCTCTGTGAACGTAATATATAATTATATTAAATGAAACACATTCTTATTGTGAAGTTGCAATTTCAGAACAAAGTTCTGTGAATTATTAAACAATTTTTATTAATCAATTAGAAAGACGTACAGAAAAAATCAAATTAACGAAAAAATATTTTAAATGCCACTGGGACTCGAACCACGGACCTCCATTCTATCCGGGAATGGCGCGTTATCCAATTTATAACACACACACTATATATATATATATATATATATATATATATTATTATATATATATATCTGTGTTGTATCAAATGTTTCCAAAAATTAAAATGAAATTAATTAATTTCTGGCGTCCTCTAGCGGTAGATACGCGAAGGTATTCGTGGCTATTGCATTGTAAAAAGTGGATTGCTTTAGAAATGGAATAAAAATGTTAATCAATTAAAAAGAGACTACATATAAGGTTGAAAAATTTTCGTTAACTTACCAGAGTGCCGTGGCGAAATTGGATAATGCGCCATTCCCGGTTAGAATTGAAGGTCCGTGTTTCGAGTCCCGGCGGCATTTAAAATATTTTTTCGTTAATTTGATTTTTTCTGTATGTCTTTTCTAATTGATTAATAAAAATTGTTTATTTTATTTTATTTTATTTATTTTTTCTGTATGTCTTTTCTAATTGATTAATAAAAATTGTTTATTTTTTTGTTTATTTTTTTTATATTTTTTTTATTTGGAATTCAAACAGCTAATTTGATATTAAGAAGTAGAACATACAATATAATAATTGTATAAAAAAGCAATGATTGTTGAGAGTTTTAATTTTACAGAGATTTTGGCTATGGTTTGAAAAGGGAGTCATCTTCCATCATGACTATTCTTTCTGATTTCCATCTGGCTATCACGATTCTGGTGATTGATGTGCCGATGGTCCATAACCATTTATTTCCAGCTGATTCACCAGCAATCGTTTTTTTAAAGAACTTATCCAATGTTTGGTGTGTTCTGTTTTTTTTTTAATTTTCTATAAGTGTGATGAATATCGACTTTTCGAGCAAATACCAAACAAAAATTTTGATGAAAATACAGGACGGATATCAACGTGGACGAATATTGAGAATCCACTGCAATGTTTAACCTATGTAGATGTACTTGTGTGTAAACTCAAGGTTGCTGCCTGATGCCCTCATTGGTTCTCCGTTAGATTATTAATTTGCTAGAATTTTTTTATTACTACAATACGATTGCTTATCTTTGCCAGTATAATAATAATTTGTTAATTAATATTACAGACTGTATACAGAAGAGGAATATGAGAAACTGGTACCCAACGTTCCGCCAGAAATTCAAAGAACCGATTTGTCTGGCATCGTTCTGCAACTGAAGGCTCTCGGTATAGATAATATACTGAGGTAAGTATCTCCAGGAACAATTTAAATTTTTTATTCAAAACATAAGATAAATCGTAGATGTCTCACAGAGACGAAGCTGTTTATATAGGAATTTTGAACTTTTTTTTGGGTGTGTACGGGGCTTACAACCTGTCATAGGCTGTCATAGGCTGGCTTAATTGATCACTTTACACAATGTAACATTCACCGATTCCATCCATCACACATCTATCATATTTAGAAAGTTGTACAAATGTTATTTTATGTAATTTGCTTTCTTTATTTAATACAAGCTATAGCCATCTAATATTGAATTTTTTCATTCCCATGAAACAGTATATAGCTGTCGCCGCTGGTAAATGAGGTAAGCCATGTACATACCCAAAAAAGGCTTCCATACACACTTCCCCATGTAAATAACTTTGTCTCTTTTTTCTTAATGATGATCCCTCTGGGGATAAAATTCAGTAATTGTGTTCTTAAAAATTTGAAAACAATCAATAAATAACTTAAAAAATAAATAAATTCTTAATTGATAATTAACAAGTTACATTATTAATCACAATTGTATGACTTTTACATTGTTTCCAGATTCCCCTTTCCTTCCCAGCCCCCTGCTCGCTCTATGCTCTCTGCGGTGGAAGTTCTCTACGCCCTGGGTGCCATGGACAGCGGTGGATCACTAACTTCTCCCTTGGGAGAACAAATGGCAGAACTACCGTTACCGCCTTCCAGGGCCAAAATACTTTGTAACAGTGGTATGTATTTTTTAGTGATGCAATGAATACTACTTTCACGAATACGATTATCAAACGTACTATTCGGCAAATACGAATACGAATATCAAACCTACTATTCGGCAAATACGAATACGAATAATTCAACAAGGTAATAAATAATAGAGTCCCCAAACAATACAAAATAAACTCGTCTCAATGGCCCGGCTTTGTTTTGGGACGAGTTCACTAACAATTCATGTACACAAACCTATATCTTTATTCTTTATAACAAAAACAAACAAATAAAGTTATACCTATTTAAATTTAACTTACCAGATTGCTTATCGAACGTTTCCAAATATCACTTTTTTTTACGCTTACGACAGGTCATGTTATTAGATTTATTTTATAAGAATTAACACTTTTACATACAACGGGAATAAAATGGAATAAACAATACGTATTAAAAACAAAAAATACATGGAATGAGCACCTAACCTTTTTAAAAACCCAAAAACTAGATGAAAGAACTCATATTATGCTGTGAAACAAGAATCAAGTAACAATTGATAGCTTGAATTCCATAGAAAAAATAATTTGAGTACTCAACAAATCCATTCATTCAATGTAAGGGGAATCTCCGATAATAGAGGTGTGTTCGGATACTTGGTGCACAGTCGAATCGTAATTTGCGTTGCGTTCAGTTATAAATATGTAGTTTGTTTTTTAATATTCGTAATGATATTCGTGATGATATTCGGCGAATACGAATATTCGTGATAATGTTCATGATGATATTCGGCAAATACAAATATTCGGTAAATGTCTACTATTCGGCGAATACGAATATTCGTATTCGTTACATCACTAGTATTTTTTAATGCTTCAACAGACCACGAGACCCTGTTAATGAAGCAAAGCGCGTCACAATAACACCCACTAAGTAAATCACCAGGCTTCATTCGGGCATTCTGATAATTCTGTGTTTTTGCTGAGCCTTCAAAAGGTGATGTACAATATGTGCACCTTCTGACAAAATCATCACTTTTCGTATTCAAAATCGTTCTATATTTTTTTGTTCCATTTTATCGTATATATTTTTATATAACTTTCAAAAGTTATTTTCATAACTATGTATGTCTTCGTAAGTTTATACCAATTATTTAATATTCAATATTTTCACTTACATTCATCCAAACAACATGGTTTATTTGTGCATTCAGCTATTTAAAAGTCTTTAAAGAACAGAATTGAGTCCATTGCAAAAGGCCTGTTGTAGATATATAACGCCTTTATAAAATATGTAATATGGATTTGCCTGCCGCGATCTGGAAACTCGATCTGGATCATCTAGTGCAGACTGCGCTAGGCTCATTTAGAAATTTGACAGATGTAAAAGAATTGAATTTTCCCATGCGTCATTAATTTTCATCATTCAGCTTTAGGCTATCTTATTATGATGTTGTACCGTTTCTTTTTTATGGCTATCCCTGAGATGTATTTACGTACATTGATTAACACATTTTTCTATTCTTATGTATATGTATTATAGGAGAATTTGGCTGCACAGATGAAATCCTGTCCATCGTGTCCATGATGCAAGTGGAGAGTGTCTTCATCAAGCCTTCCGGAGGCCAACAAGCCATCAATGCGAAAATTATTAAAAGGAATAACTTCGAGGTTTTTATTTTTACTGTTAAATTTCTCTTCATTTGAAAAATCAATTTATGAAAGTTTTGTAAACTTTGCCAATCTAAACACAGATTAGTCTAGTGAGACAGGCAGAGCACATTATCAATGTATAATGCCCTCTGCGGTATAAGTGGCCTTTTACCCGTTTGGAGCCGTTTGGTCAGTCCCGTTATCTTTTGGTTCTGATGCGAGTTGTTCGTGGCAGATACTGTTGAGTACTTCCCACGAATCAATGAAGATACATATACAATTGCTTGATTTGTTCAATTTATTTTGCATGACGGTGAATGTTTTGCGGTTGCGCCTTATGTGCATATTCCCCCAGTGAAGCCGAACGGGTTCTCATTTATTTAACTGTAATTTCGGATATTTTATATGCACCATATGTATTACCGAGAAGCGAATCTCGACGTTTCGTTGGATACTTATCCAATGTCATCAGGAGGACTTGAGGGTTCTCATTTATTGTAGAATTGACTTTGTGATTGAATTTGATCTATATGATTGTAAGTGTTATCCCTCACCATACACAAGAATCATAATTCTTTTTGGTGAGGTATATACACACAAAAAAATAAGATTTTGTCAACATTTTCTATGTATGATTGTTTAAAAAATATTATATATATTGTAACGAGCTGTTCGTTGACATTTGACAGTTCCATAGAAAAGTGTCACATGCGCAGAACGGCAAGCCGGTATGCCCAGTGGTTGAAATAAGAACTAACATGATTAATAAATAGCGAAGAAATGGAAGGGTTCTTACCCGAGTAGAAAAACAAAAGAGACCTGTTCTTTTGTGTTTGAATAAAAAATAGCAGTAGTATTGCGATGCGAGCGATTGTAAAATGTGAGAGATAATGTACAAGCGATAATAAAAGATTTATTTTACGAGTTGTGCCATTTCATTTTTCGAGCGAGCCACGCCACGTAACAATATTATTAGTTAAAATAAATTAATTAAAAATATTCTTGCATAGATAAATGAAAAATAATCTAGTTGTTGCTAATTTCACAATGACGGCCAAATAAAAAAATACCCACAGTAAATAAATCTATTAAGAGATAAAAGCAAAAACACCTGAAGAGATGAAATCAAATAGCATTCATTAATAATTGTTTATTATAAAGAGCCGTATAGGGACACATTTGACAGTAATTACAGCAGCTTTCTAATTATTTCATTAAATTAACGATTAACAGCTCGTTATCGAATCATAAACTAACTTTACAAAAAATACTAAAAAAGTGAAATGTCGCTTTTGTAAAAAATATAACAGATTTTACGATAAATTTTGGTCCTTTTAAAATCTTTTTTGTTTCTAGGTTGGCGAAGGTGATCTCATAACACTCCTCAATGTTTATGATGCTTTCAAGAAACATACAGAACTTTCAAATACTGCAGGGGGGAAAAAATACCTCAAGGAATGGTGTCACAAAATGTTTCTCAACTATGATGCCCTCAGGAAAGTGATTGAGATCAGAACAAGTCTGGAAAAATTAGTAACCAAGAAATTTGGGATCGCTAATGATGCAAAGATGCTCGAAGGAGGTTTGTTCTGGATACCTATTATTTTATTTTATTTGTGATACTGCCATTCTCTTTCCTTAAACGATTTAAAATGCAACATGGATTTTACTCTTTTCATTCTATTTTGATTGAAATAAGTACATAATTATTTTGGTAGTAAATATAGAGAATTATTTAACGTTTAAGGGCATTTGTATCAACTAATAGTACATGAGTTACTTGTGTAATTTTGATACATACTTATCTGTGATATAATGCTACAAATATCTCTCCCGCACCATTAAGTCTTCCATGATCTTCTCACGTGTAATGGCATCGTCAACAAATGCATTTGGCACCGTTCAAACTCAAGTATTGATGTTTAATTCTTCTTTAATCGAGGCATTAGGAAGAGAAAATGGCGACGGTACAACATTTTAAGAGCATCTTCTTGCATTCCTCCTTTCTCGTGAGTCCACATAGAAAAATTGTAAGGATATGAGTTCTGACATGACACATTTTTGTATTTCTGGTTAAGTCCTAGGCATAAGTGACTGTTAAAAAAATCAGAATTACTGATTTGCATTTAAGCAAATATATCATCATAGTAAACAAATAAAGTGCAAATCTTTTTTAATAAATGTGCTCGTATATTTTACTGGTAGATTGCTCCCCTAATTGATTTATATGAACTTGGGTAATGTTCATTGCTTAAATTTTCTAATATAATTTCAAAGGCCTATTCTATAATTGAGGAGTGTAAAAGCAAAGGCAGCAAAATCCCTCTGAGGTGTTTCTGAGATAAATACAAGAAACTTGTCACTACTCAAGAAATTTTTTTTGGAATCTATGAAACCTACATCTAATTGGAAATAAGTTTTTAAAAACAATTACCACCTCAGTTTTCCTTTTTTATAAATATAAATTATTATGTATTTAATTTTTAAATGTGGATATTGCTGTATTTGCTACCAAATAGTGGACATTGCTGCTTTTGCTATTTACATATTTGGGTATTGCTGTCTTTGCTATGATTTTTCGGTCTTAAATCGACATCAACTCTCACGTTAGTATGAAGCGGCCATTTTGTCAAGTGACACATCTTTAGGGGTTGATTGGTTTGCTGCCTTTGCTTTTAATAGTGATTTTTGAAGGGATAGAGCTATAATCCTCGGTGACTGCTTTTGCTTTTATACCCCCTAATTATTTTTTCTACAGCGTCATATAATTAAATTATTGTAACCTTCCAGCCAAAATGGAGAGGATCCTCCGCTGCCTGTGCTCGGGGCTGTTTATGACAGCCGCCTTTCTGCATCACTCCGGGTGCTACCGGAGCCTCAAGGGTAACCAGACTGACCTTCACATCAGTCCAAACAGTTGTCTCTTCAATGCGCAGCAACCACAATGGTAAGATGTATATCATCGTCATATAAGAGAAAGTGACCAATTGACAAAGTGCAAAATGTTCAGGAGAGCCATTTAACCATTTTTACACAGGTCGATTTAAAAAAATAAGTAATGTCTTTACAATTGCAATTATTTTCGTGTTTGTAAAAGTGTTGCTATTAAAATAAATTAACTGCCTCAGACCTGGAATCCATATTTTGCTAAAGATATAGTTTTACTGGAAAGTGTTAAGAGACGAGCCACAAAATTGCCCTTGGGTCTTAAAAACCTGGAATGTGTGGAAAGGCTGAGAGTCTTGAAACTGCCCACTCTTCAGGAGCGACGAGAAAGAGGTGACCTCATCGAGATATTCAAGATTCTATCGGGCTACTACAATATTCCTAATATGACAGATATGTTTGCATTTAACACTAATGTGGGCCTTCGAGGACATCACTTGAAGTTGAACAAGTCTCGGTGTAACCCAAGAAAGTATGCATTAAGAAATAGAGTGGTCAATATGTGGAACAGTTTGCCAGAGGGCGTTGTGTCTGCAGCCAGCGTCAACCAATTTAAGAATAGGCTGGATATTCATATGAGAGTCAGTGATATGGGCCTATCAGCTTAAGCTGCCTGCCCATTATCAATAATAATAATAATAATAACAGTCAGATTTCTTTAAATTTTCATACCGTCGTTTTTAAAAAATTCCCAAAGCAGTTGGTCAGTTTCTCCACGCATTATTAAAAAAAATAATGCAGATTGTCATTTTTGATTCTTAGAATGTGATAGGAAAAATGAAGGAAAGATGTCTAATTTTCTTTTATAAAATATTTATTTTTTAACTAACTAACTAACCATCACGCCGTTTCCCGCAGGGGTAGGCAAAAAGGATAGAACATAGATTTATTAATATTTTTTTTTATATAAATATTGTCTATACTTCGATTTTTTATATAAAAATCGAAGTATAGACAGTCAAAATATAAAAATTATTTATGGGAAATGAATAATAATTAAGTACCTACTAACATGAAAACAAATTTAAAAGATAGCCATTTGTAAAAAGGATCTGGTTATTTATAATATTCAATTTATTAGTAAAACTTTTTCTTATTTCCAAAATTTCTAATTTATCAAACTGTTATTCTGTATAATTTGTATGTAAAATTTGTAAACCCTTATTAACATCTATAGAACGATCCATACTCAAAAGATGATTACAAAATTTGGAATAATTTTTGCTGCTTAAAGACCTCAAGTGTTCCTTAACTCTAACATCAAAATGTCTACACGTCTTTCCTATATAATAATAATCACAATCATTACAAATCAATTTATAAACACCCGATTAAAAAAAATCATGCTTATCCTTATTATTTAATAAGTATTTTTTATTATTTATTATTAGTATAGAAAGCTGGTTGAATGACATTTGTTTTTTTTACTATTGAATTTGATTATTTATAAATACAATTTTATTTAGAATTTAGTCAAGTTATTTTTTATGCCAAGTTATTATTCTAATAAATGCCCGACTGTCACTTGATCACTATTTCTTGTACAACAATATGGCCCACGTTAATTCTTTATCTAGAATGTTGAGGTCATACAAAAAAATTGAAAATAACCATAATGTCCTCATTGACATATTCTATGACAGTTTCCACGAATATAGAACTAAAACCAAACTTGCAAAATTATCTGTATAAAATCACTTTTTTCCGTTCTTTCTTATATATGTTTTAGCCTTTACTTTTATCTCCATGTTTGCTGTGTTCACATTTAAGTGATGAAAAGCATTTAAACTAATTGTATTATAATTTGTATTATCTATATCATGATGTGTTTTTCATTTTTTGTGAAAAAAAAAATTGCAAGCAGAAATGACTGTCCAATAGTCAATTTCGAGAAAATAAACAGCAGAGCTTGTCGAGAAAATAAACATTAATGCAAATAGTCATTTTTCACAAGTCAATATATTGTACTTCCAAGTTGAAAATCACTTTGTTATTTTTTCCAGGCCATGTGTGTTGTGAGATTTCATATAGTCATTAATCACGTTTTCGCGAAAAATGTACTCGGTCACTTTCTCTTGTGTGACGACGATATAAATAATATAATAATTATTAATGTGTAATTTTTTCTTACCTTAACTGATTCTTCTCCAAAACATAACTCATATTAAAGTGAAGAGGCGGTTGGTTTATTTTTGTGGGGTGAATAAATTTATACTCAAATTTCTATATAATTTATTTGGGCAACTGCTCTCCTTATGTAATGTAGTATAATCCATCATCATCATCTTCATCCCCTTGTCCTAGTAGAGTCGGGGGCCCAAAGACTCAACAAGGTGCTTCCATATTCCCCTGTCTCGTGCTGCATTCTGTTTTCAAACACATTTTTTGTTGTTTCACCCAGCTTAATCTGGGGCGACCCACCAGTCGTCTTCCTTCCGGGGTTATCAAGAGGATACTTATTGGTATTCATTCCTCTGGCACACGTTCAAGCCTCCTCATCTGTGATTTTTCTATTTGTAGGAGTAGTATAATTATTCAATTATATTTAAAAATTATTATATAAAAATTAAGTTTAAAAAAATCTTTAAGATTTCGAACCTATACTTTCAGAGGTATTGTGATTCTTAGTTAGACGTCTTAACCGTTGCACCACGGCTGACGACGCGAGATGTGTAGCGGACGCAAGGTGTTACATAATTTTCATGCTCCTTGTTTCCTATATTTTATCATTATTAAGGCCTTGAATGCATCATAATATGATTTTCACAATTCTGAGAAATTATTAAAATTATGAATCATTTCATTTTCAGGGTTGTTTTCTGTGATGTCCAAAGTTCCTCCGACAAAGTTTACATGAAAGACATTACAATCACAAGAAAGGAATGGCTGACGGAATTAGCACCACATTTTTATAAAGAAAACTAATAATGTTTTTGTAAAAAATTAAAAAAAATTTAAATAAATGTTGTTTTTTTATTTTCTGTATAATACAGAGTATTCTGGATTGTTTTGTTATCTGAAAACTTTTATTTTGCAAGTTGTCGCATGATGCTACATTATAATTCTTAATTCTAATCTTAAAATTAATTTCGGTAAGGTATTTTTCAAAACAACCCAGGATAAAGAAAAACGTGTATTGCATGTTTATTTTCTCCCATTCTTTATTTTTTGTGCTTCCCTCCAAATTGTAAATAAATAAAGGGAGGGATTCCATTGAGAGGTTGCTCCGTATCTGCTGTGGCCGTGGATCTGCAAGGAATTTGCTTTGGGAGCCCTAAGTAGGACCGTAGCAGGTATTTAAATATCTTTATGCCATTCTAGAATATGTCTTTCAATTGTGATTGAAAAACTTTAGCAAAAAAATTCTCCTATTTTAAAATTGTCTGCAAAGAGACGTATTACACAACGTCGAGTGTCATTCGACATTGCAGTTAGTGGAACAAAATCAAAGTCGAGTGTCAATCAACACTAGAGTGGAAAGGGTTAATAAATGTTTGAAGATGGTTGGTGATAATAATGAGAAAAGAAACAAAGTTTTATTAATTGTCAGTATTTATTTTATATTTTTACACAAACATGTAGGAAATTTCACAGCCTTATTTCATATAAATAACGAAAAATTGTTTAAAGTTCGTTACAACTTTAACACATTTTTCAAACACCAAACTTATAATAGTTTTAAATTTTTAATAGGAATTTCAGTTAATTTCAATTTACCTTCTTCTTAACTGTTCTAAAACTATAAATAATATATGATGATTAAATTTACATGATTTATTCACTTCTGTTTTATAATTTCGTTTTCAGAAAAATATGGTATACCGATATGATTTTCATTTATTAATCAGAATCCCGTGTAATGTTTTTATTCCTGTTGTCACTTATTGGTGATGAAATAAACCACGATTGTCGCAATGATTGGAGGTTTACATTCTAGTGCAAATGCAATTACTACCTTTACTCATCAAATTATGAATAATTACTTTTTCACACTTACAATCATGGTTGATCTCATCATTATCAATTAGGCTTTAATTTGAACTTGAATTTATGATGGAAAATATATGGACACGTTTGTACAGGACGTAACAGAGATATTCCACAACACTTAACAGGTGAATTCCCGCCTTGATTATAAGACGAAAATGTTCAAGCAACCATGACCTAATATCAATAGTTATGGAGATATGCAATATCAAAATTTGCATTTTTTTTCAATATTTCTGACTTATTTTTTGCAAAATGTTGAACTATCGTTACAATAACTTATATTGATTATGAAAAATTTATTCGCTTCAATACAAGTGCAAAAGTTTTTATCGTTTTATTTGACTTGTATTGAAGTGATAAATTTTTCATAATTGATGTAAGTCACTGTAATGATAGTTGAGTCATAATTAAGGCTGGAATCCACCTGTTAATTAAGTATTGTGGATTATCTCTGTTACACCCTGTATATCATTGTATTAATCTTAAATTGAATGGATTGTAGTCATAAATTGTAAATTAGTATTGTAACGTTTTCTTCTGGTGACAGAAACACACATAATGCACATATTACTAATGCTTGGATACTTGATACATATTACATGCATGAGAATTTCATACGTGTTATGAGATTTTTTTAAACCATTTTCAATTTTCATTACACATAAATATAACTACACTTATTATAAATTATTTAAAACAATAACTTAAAATTTTAATTCGCATTCAAAGGAACGTTTTACCGTCAGGAATAATAAGTCATGAGAAACATTTTGAAAAAATGTGATCATTTCAGTCATTTTGATTTTTTTGTAGTTTTTTTTAACATTTTCGCTTAAAACATATATTTTATTAAATAATCATGATTGACATTATCAACCGTGAATATGCTATGCGATAGCTATCAATCGATAATTTACTTTAATATTAATAAGATACGGTTCTTACATAGCGTGATTTATTCTATGTGGAAATTCAACCACTAACATCGT
Organism: Agrypnia vestita; assembly: GCA_016648135.1. Taxonomy (NCBI): domain Eukaryota; kingdom Metazoa; phylum Arthropoda; class Insecta; order Trichoptera; family Phryganeidae; genus Agrypnia; species Agrypnia vestita. The sequence goes on along the minus strand of JADDOH010014456.1, from coordinate 25,802 downwards.
GCAAACTATCATACACTCCTCATACAGTTATATAATTCGTAACCACAAACTAAGTAAAATTCAATTGAGAATATACGGTACACTTTCCCAAACATGATACAGACATAATATTACAATGACAAGATATTTCAATGTGTGATTTTATGCAACTTAATCGAATGTCTCAAAATGCTACCTGCGATTTTTAAGATCTATTTAGTGTCTTAAATTCTAATGATTTTATAAATCTACTTAATTAATCATTACTACAAAGAATATAAATGCATCATTGCATTGATAGTGCCAGCATAGAGGCTTTTAGTTATAGAAGCATTTAATTTCTTATACGTATTTATATTCCTCTATATTAATATGTGAGTGCATACATTAGTAACAAATTAGCACTACTAATTCTAAGGTTGAAATTGTTGCCATTTCTCTCTTTTCTATTCTTGTTGTTCAAATTTTACAGGATGTCTCAAATGACATTCAAAGTGTTAGTAATTAACAGCACAATAGAAGGTTTATTTATCATAAATGATCACAAATCATTCAGTATCAAATCCCAAAATTAAACTAAACTAACTTTAGCAGACTAAAGGCATCCAGGTGACAGGTATGCAAACACATTTCCACTCTTTTATGCATTCGCGAGATTTTTAAATTTTTCAACAATCATAAAAAAAGCACAATGCTTGTACAATGCAAGTGCAATGTATCCAGAATAAAATATACATTTTAATGGATTTTCTAATAAGGGCGTTAGGGATATTATTAACATTAGTGACCAAAAAATTTTTAAAATGTTAAATTTATTGAGAAAAAAAATCTATCGATAATTATCAAACATTAATTTCATTTGATAAAATGAATACTTTTTAAATTTTTAAACAAATTTTGAATTTAAATTTTCCCACTGCTGTCCCAATTGAGAAAAAAAACTAGCAGACCTGTGCAGACTTCAAGTCAGAAAGATTTGATAGATAACCTCGCTAATTCAAAATTCAAGGGATCCAAAAAAACATTTCGAACTAAGCGGAACCCTGTTAATTCGAATTTCAAGGTGCAAAAAAAAAATCACAATACAATTGCGAAATTCACCAAAATCGCAAAACTCATGAAAAATTCCGTTAATTTTGTGAAAACCGTGTGTATGTTTTGCATATTTCAAGAAATCATTTAAAAAAAGGAATATTTATTATGCTAATGCAAAGATCGCGATATTTATTTTACTAAAGTATCCAATATTGACATATGTATTTACTTTTCTCACTTGCGAAATAATCAAAATATTTTTTTTGTCAAATTTCAAATTATGTGAAATAAAATGTATTGATTTATGGCACAAGGGGCTAAAAATTATTTCGAATTACGAATTACCGGGGTTTTCGAATTATCAGGGCTAATCTGCTATGAAATTAACATTTTGGCACTTGTGGGTTTGAAAAATTTTGAATTATGGGGAATTTCGAATTAACGGGGTTTTCTGTATTATGTCATCTAGCCAAGATAATTTTTTTTACAGTTGAGTAGCTTATAATGCTCGCCTTGTGATCTGGTAGTCGGTGGTTTGAGCCCCATTCTAGGACACCAGCAAGCTGGTCCGATTTTCATAGCCCAAGCGTTTAGCTTGTTTTGAAAGTAAGAATATTGATGCAACATAACACGCAAAACGTGTTCGCATTTCTATTAAAAAAAAAACATCATGGACAATGACTAGTTGCAAAATCAAGTCAATAAACAGTTTTATTCCTACACAATTACCAGATGTAAATATCTACAGATTCACATGAGAATTCTACAACTAAATTTCATTTGATTAATATTTATTTTCTTGGTAAACACTATGATGGCCGGGCCATAATGTTTACATAATGTTTCACCATGGACAGGCATTCAACATGCAAAGTTAGTTAGCTGCCATTATTATTAAAATGAATTAATTTTCTGTAAAGTGTCTGCTCTGACTATATTATTTGCATTGTTTAAGATTGCTCGCTTGAAATATTTACAATATTGATTATTTTTTTAAATCTAAAGGAACTTAATTTGTTATGATTATAAATTATGATGAATGATTACATTATAAGGTAAGTGTGTATACAAACAGATATAGACATGAAAATTTACATAAAAGACACAAATAATTTATAAAGATTCATACATGTAATACGCATATGATTTTATTTAGTGATTTAAGTTATATAAACACACTTTGTTTAAAGTTAATTCACAAATCAAGAGAATATCAAAATCTCCATCTCCGTAGTTAAAATGGAATGTATTGATTTTATTATTACTACCTTTACGACATTATGGTTTCCATGAACAAGCCGACACACTAAATTTTCAACCTCGCATAGACAAAATTGGGTACATCTGATATTTTAAATCATTCTGCCGTTTGTGGATGACGATTTCCTTTTAATAGACATTAGATTAGACAGTTTAAGAAAATGTCCTTATGTCTACCTCATCCAATGTGATATCCCTCTAAAATTTCGGTGTACATTTTTCCTTCGTTCTATATATTATTCATTCTTCCTCCTTCTTTCAAATCTTCTTCATCAAGTCACATTCACTTTATGTCTTTCATATGTCTTCCATCTCATTAGAAATTAACGTTTACACATTTCAACGTAGTTCATTAGTTGTCTTTCTCTGCTGCCTAAGAATTAAGTAAAATTTCCATAGGATATCTTTGTTGAGCCCGTGTGGCTTCCAACAAGAAAATGTATTATTAGCTGACCAAAATAAATGATTTTGTACTTTTATTTTAATTCTCCTAATTTAATTTCATAATTCACTGGAATTTTTCGACTCTTTGGGGCTAAACACATTAAAAATTTGGAACACAAGGTGGTATTTGAGATCTCCATGGCAATTATATTAATTGTCCATGGGTGGGTAAACTCACTATTTTTTAAAGTGAGCATGTTCATAATTTGAGTATTTTTAATCTGATCTCTGGTGATATCTTCAAATAATGAGCATTTTTAAAAATACTGAAATACATAAAATAGGATTCCACCAACATACTTTTACCCTAGACCAACCTTCTAGCTAAGACTGCAGAAGTGGCAACTCTTATGTCAATCGTCTCATTCAGATCTTTCTTTTCATTCATCTTCTAAAAATACTTCTCCTTTCAAATAGTATCATCTCTTGCGCTTACCGTAATTATGGTTTTACTCTAATAGCAGTGATGAGAAATGTTCCTGCCAAAGGTTATAAATGGGAGGAGAATTGTACGGCGTTCACTGGATTCCAAAGTAAATATAGTCTCTGCACCAACGGATTGCTCCTTCTTCGTCTCCACAGCACATTGGATAAGCAAAGTTGGACTTCGTTGCCTTTGCACATCTCTGGCACAGCTCCAAAATTTCGGCCTGCGAAAAATAAATGAAATATTTTTATTTACAGAAAATAATTACTCATTGAGGTTATGTATTCTTGTACTAAATGTGACCTATTATGGTACGATGATTTATATGTGATTTTTTTTACAGAGAATCCAATTTGCAGACTGGTTTTAAATACAGTTATAGTCTTCAAGTGAGCAGGATTAATTTACCATCTTTTCTATTATAATATTGCACCCCCGCTCAAATAGTGTCCTCAAATACCTTATTATGTGACACTGTTTATGTTTGGTATGTTTACAATTTTGGTTATATTATAATGACACTAGTGCCCTCTAGGGACAAACAATTGAACTATATGCACATGACACTTTCTGAGACAAAATTGATTTTTTTGAGTTGTGACACTATTTGAGCGGGGGTACGATATGTATATATCAGTGCTATTCATGTTTACTGATAATTTTCTTGCTTTTTATATCATCTATAAGTTTTGTTTACTGAACTTTGTTATGTTTTGACTATTGAATGGTAATCATTTTACAAAGGTGATTAAGGGCCGGTTGTTTCAAGTTGGATTAAATTAAGCGTTCATTTAAAGCATAGATATTTACGAAAACGGATCGTCTGATAGATAGAGAACAGCAGTAGCAACCTTTACACTCGTAATTTCCAATATGGGATTCAGAACATCTGTTTGTTTTTTTATATAAATTTAAGTAACAAATTTAATGGCTAATCGGTTTTAAAAAATATGTATATCATGAGAGAAATCCTATGTTTAATTTTTAATCAATCTTCTTTGTATGATTATATTGTTTAGTTTGCAGATTATTGTATAATACTTAGTTAATGCATATCTAGGTTTTGTCTGAAAACAACAATATATGTAACATTTTCTTGCTGATATCAGAGTTCTGACATTTTCTAAAACTACGCTAAAGTCAACCAAGCCTTTTTTCATTTACCATCTTCTTGAATTTTTCTATCAACCGCACTGATGATATCCAAGAAATTATATAAATATAAATAGTTTTTTTATTATATATTATTCAAAAATCTCATCATGAACTATTTTCTTTCATATTCTCAATGGTAAGATTGAACTTTGTCAAGTAACATAATTTTTTTAACTTGAAACTGGCTCTAAGAATCACAATTTTAATGCTAATGCCTGAACAGAACAGCACAACTTTTATACTCGTAATTTCCGATGTGGGATTCAGAATATCTGTTTGTTTTTTTATATAAATTTAAGTATCAAATTTAATGGATAATCAGTTTTAAAAAATATGTATATCATGAGAGAAATCCTTTGTTTAATTTTTAGTCAATCTTCTTTGTATGATTATATTGTTTAGTTTGCAGATAATTGTATAATACTTAGTTAATGCATATCTAGGTTTTGTCTGAAAACAACAATATATGTAACATTTTCTTGCTGATATCAGAGTTCTGACATTTTCTAAAACTATGCTAAAGTCAATCAAGCCTTTTCATGTACCATATTCTTGAATTTTTCTATCAACCGCACTGATGATATCCAAGAATTATATAAATATAAATAGTTTTTTTTATTATATATTATTAAAAAATCTCATCATCAACTATTTTCTTTCATATTCTCAATGGTAAGATTGAACTTTGTCAAGTAACATAATTTTTTTAAATAATATCTCTATAGATAGGTTTACTTTATTATATTCTAAGCAATTTTCAAATGCTGCTGATTCATTTAAAATCTATGGTAATTGCAACATCTCCATTATTGGAATGCCGTTTGTAAATACAAATATGTCATCTCCAGTGACCTATCGGTCCTAACTGTGTCTTATCCAGTCTGGACAATTTAACGTCATAATACAAAATATACTATGTGTTAACACTGTGAATCTAAAATTCAATTTCTAGCCCGGCTGCACGATGCCATGCGGATGTTTGTATCTCCGTATCATTAGGTTAAATGTCTCATCTGATAAACTTAAAGTCTCAAGTTCTTATATACGGATCCAATTATCTTTAAATTTTATTGGTGGGAATAGATTCTCATTTAATAATTATGTCGCCGCAGGTAGAATACAGTATTTGAAAAACGCAATTATTTTCTTGGATTTACTTGGCCAAAAAATATTTAGTGTTTCAAAATTGTATATACAGAGAGTGTCCCAAAAGAAAAATACATGTGAGATAGGAATTGCAAAATTAGATGTAGGTATGTTGGATTTTGAAGTGAAGTTTTATTCAGTGATAAGAATGAATTTTATTTCCAGTGAATATAAACCTGTGATTGAGTGAAAATGCAACATTGGGTACCTGCCTTGTACTATTTTGAGGGTGTGTTGAAGATAAGGTTAAAGGCACAAAACCGGCACAAAGATTTATGCTATCCTTATATAGGGTGTAACAGAGCTAGTCCACTATACATTGTCGATAGATTTCTACCTAAATTATGACTCAAAAATGTTCAAGCAACCACTACTAGGGATTACGATCCCGGGATTCGAAATGTTTTTCCGGTCTCGGAAGTCCGGGATTGAAAAACCTTAATACCGAGATTTTTGGGATCGATAATAATTTTAAAAGAGAATAGCAGCCCGTGCGTCACAGAATTACCAAATGTGCTGGCGCGCTGTGTGCCGGTCCGGCCGCGCTCTGTTTCACTCGCACACAGGCTTGAATGAAATAAAGCGTGGCTCAAGTTGTGACGTAATTGGTCAGTTGGTTCATTACTTGTGTAAGCGTCAGCGGATATAACGTATTATTCTTATGTAATATTACTACTAAATAAGTAGTTATTATTAATAAATGTATAGTTGGCTGAATATCATTATTTTAAAATGATTTTTATGCAGTTTTTTTATTTTATTTAATTATGACGTACGGATTATGGCCAAATGTACATCCGTTGAATTGCAATTCGAGGTTATTATCTTGAAAAAATATAAATGCTTGATACCATTCCTCCCACAGGCATTGAATCCGAAAGAGCTTTTTCTGCTGCCTCTTATATTAGTCATAAACTAAGAAACCGTCTCAATGATTCGAGTATCGATAACCTAAGTATTCAAGATGAGAATGTATTTTCAAAAAATTCTAAATATCCAAAGTGTCATTAATTTTCCGTTAATTATTTTTAATATTTTTGATACTAAATGTGCCATATTACGATTGATTAAGAATTTCAGACTAAGTTTTCAACATTTAGTTCCTATTATTGATAAATAAGAAACAAAATTTTCACTTAATTTTGATATTGTTTGGTTTTTCAATACACTTTTTATTGTTTTGTTTGTTAATAACTCTATATTATTTTGTTTGACACTTGTTTATAAATAACCTTATATTATATCATTTTATTTGATTTGCGTTAAAGCGATTCATACTAGATATTATTTTACAAAAAAGTAAGTTAGAAATATTGCAAAAGAAATGCAAACTTTGATCCAGAACATTTTCGAGTCATAATTAATGCAAGGATCTAACTGTAAAGTATTGTGGGCTAGCTCTGTTACATCCTTTATATACATATAATTAAATAAGTTACTCACGTCATGAGCGCAACGCGTCGTCAAATGTTGAAACTTTTTCACAAATGTGATCGTTGGCAAGGTCCAAGTCGGTCTGGCCTCGCCTTCCTCCAGATGTAACCACAGCACGAGGAGAATGAGAAACACACTCATCTGCAAGCAAAGAAAAAATTCAATTAGTTATTTTTTTTTAACATAATTTAAACGGAAAATGATTGAAATAATTCATCTCCAACTGGGTGGATACTGGTTCGTCTCTTGAAGTGACACTTCTTTGGCTTTAACATGGTGATGAAGATGTAAGTTATTATGTTATACGCAACTACCCCTGTCTCTGCTACCACCCTTGTAGGTACTATTCTATCGTCTCTGAATTAAAAATCTGAAATTGAAGAAATTTCACTTGGTATGCACATTCTCGATAACTCTCCATTTAAAAAAGCGCATTTATACCCTCGATTGCTTGTTATTCAATTATATCATTTTTAATTCAAATTAATAAATTATCGTATTACATTTTCAAAAGCGTCCCGTACATATTTCTAAAATTATTCATAATATGTTCTAAACATATACCGCATTTTTATCGGTGATGTAAATGTTGTCTTTCATATACAGGGTGTACCAGAGCTAGCAGCAGAAATTTGGTATGTAGATTTCTGACTATGTTATGAGTCTAAAATGTTCAAGCAACCATGGCCTAATATCAATAGTTAAGGAGATATGTAATATCAAAATTTGCATTTTTTTTTCAATATTTCTTACTTATTTTTTGCAAAAAGTTGAACTATCATTACAGTAACTTATGTCGATTATGAAAAATTCATTCGCTTTAATACAAGTCGAATAAAATGATAAAAACCTTGCAAAAATTAATAAAAGTTATTTTTTACAAGGTTTTTATCATTTTATTTTTCATAATCGATATAAGTTACTGTAATGATAGTTCAACTTTTTGCAAAAAATAAGTCAGAAATATTAAAAAAAAATGCAAACTATGATATTGCATATCTCCATAACTGCTGATATTAGATCATGGTTGCTTGAACATTTTAGATTCATAACATAATCAGGAATCTACCGGCCAAGTTTCTGCTGCTAGCTCTGGTACACCCTGTATAATAATAAAGCTTATATCTTTATTTTTTTGATATCGAAACGTCACCTGTGTCAACTGATTTCTTAGTACATTGTTCTCCTTTTTCATTTTTGAAATTGTTAACCCGATCGCATGTTGCTTTAAAAGTCTACATATTAGGTATAAACACATAGTGCTCTGTTCCACTGTTTAATCAATTAGGAGCATAAATGTAAATAAATAGATGCAAATTCAGCCGAAATCATTCATTGACAAATCGTCAATTGGATGCAAAGATAATGTTAGTGACTTCTAATCGGTTTGCCACGTGACTGCAGTCAATAGGCGCAAGACGTGTTCATCCGATTGCCGAGATCAGGCGCTTTTGATTACGATTGGAGATGCAAAATAACCTACGCACTGAAATTATAAAATAATTAAACATTGAGGCCCGAATTCAGAGTCAACACTTAGATGATTTAAAGGCCTTTAAGGTACACCTTTAAAGTGTGATTTTGTACTGAAAATTACGCTTTTAAGGCATACCTTAACCTTTAAATCATCTAAGTATTGACTGAATTCGGGCCTGACTAAAATGTAAAGGTTCATTGCTAGCACGCTCAAAAATCAACCGCCGGTTGATTTATGAGCATGCTTATGACATTCACCACGAGAAGGGGTATCTTTTGAGCATGTGTGAACAGGCTTGCTTATGAGCATGCTAATGTCATTCGCGGCTAGTATCGATTATCAATGCGATCTTCTCAGTCCGCGACAGATGAAACAAATAAGGCGCGTTGGGGAGATGACAAAACATTACTTTTCGTGACTTATTTTAGGAATCACGAATGTCTGTGGAATACTCGGTCAACGCTATGTAAAAATAACATATTAAGAAATAATGTTTATGAAACTTTATTAAAAGACATGAATGATTCAAATGTTACAATAAAAATTATAAAAAATAAAATCAAAAATGTGCGGATGGAAACTCGGGAATTATCTTGATTTATTGGTTCACTTGAATTTTCTATTTCAGTTTGCAAAGTCTCCATTTTGAACATGAGCGTCTCTATTCTATAACAAGAGCATGCCAGTAATAAGCATGTGTGTTTGATTAAACCCAGGAACTGTTTTGATTTATTGGTTCACTTGAATTTTCCATTTCAGTGTGCAAAGTTTCAATTTTGAACTAGAGTTCCTCTCTATTCTATGACAAGAGCATACCAGTAATAAGCAAGTGTGTTTGATTGTTAGCTTTGAGCATGCTCATTTTTGGGCATGTTTAAAATAAGCATGCTAATATTGAGCAAGTATGTACAGTTGTATTGGCATGCTAGTTTTGAGCATGCTCAAAACTAGCATGTGTATCTGTACCTTAATGCAAAATTTGAGATAAATTGAATCATCACGATCTCCGTGGACCTGGGGGACTGGGAATTCCAAGATGAATCCAACTATGTAGATAAAGCGGCTACAAACCAACTCATAAGAATATTATAAGAAATTCTTGCATAGATAAATAAATCAAGAACTATTTTGTGGACTGTTTCAAAGTGATAAAACTATCATTCGTTGCGAGATTATTTGTTTATTTTTTAAAAATGTCATTTGCAATTCAGCGACGTATTTATTTTTATTCAGAGATATTTCTTATACACAACTTTTTTTAAATTATGACGGCATTTGGAAAAAAAAGTATCAAACATCAATTGTTTACGAGTCATTGTTATAAGGTCACAAGGAATGTGATGGCTCATATTTTGATTTCGACATATTTATAATGATGACTTTCGAAAAGGCGTTTCGATTAAATTTTATACTTCAATTAAATGCTAGGTTTTATTATTTTTCTTTTTTAACAGGCTTGAATATTAAAGCGAATTACATTTTAAAAAATCGTCACCCCAACTCCTAGAAAAACCACAAGCTGTATTTAAATTTTCACCACGCGGTTAGGTTAGGTTGTTTAAAATAAAAATAAATTAAACTATTAGAAAAGTCATCTTTTGACTGAAGTTTTTTCGTCTGATAAACGACTTAACCTAATTTAATGTTCATTAAATACTGTCTGAACTAAGAGATGTATTGTGCTATTGACAAAAATGTAGATTCTGCATATCGTCTGTGTTGGATCTACAATGTTAATATTATTTTTAATTCTATTACTATTTTTAATTTATTTTTAAGTACTTGGGTGTCAAGATATCCAGCAGTAACGACCTCTACGAAGAAGTGAGAGAGCAAGCAAACAAAGCCGCAACTGTGCTGGATGCTTGAGAAATGCCGTCTGGAGAAACGACTACATATTCAGCAAAGTGAAAATATATAAGACCTGTGACCGTCCAATCATGACGTACGGTATCGGGACAAAGGCTGACACTACCAGAACTAAAAACCTCCTAAGAACAACTGAGATGAAGACTCTCCGACCCATTGCGGGACTGACAATCCGAGACCGAGTGAGGAATTTCCAAATACGTAGGACTTGCGACGTCGAGGATATTGTTCGATGGGTAAGATTTAGAAGACGTTACTGGAGAGATCATGTGGAGAGAGCTTGTTCTGAGAGTGTAGTGAGCATAGCAGCGAACAAGCTGCCGTCAGGTACTAGACTGCCAGGAAGACCGCATAAGAAATGGCAAGCTAGCTGGACATGTGTATCCCAGGAACAGGCTCCGAGCAATGACAGGACGCAGTCCTAGATGAAGCAGAAGAAGAAGACGACTATTTTTAATTGTGCTATTGTTCTTCTTTAATGCTGATTCTTGTAAATCGTCATTACCTATTTTTATTTGGTGACACCACCGAGTATGTACTTTTTTCAATGTCAATTGTGTTTATTAGCATCATTCTGCACACTTTGTGTTTTTATCTTGTCATCTTTGGTAAAAATATGCCATAGCCGTTCATTTTCTTGGGCCCAGTCTTACAAGGTTCATATTTGGTATGCAAGAATTTTTATGTAAGAATTTGGTTCAAATTTTATTTTCAAAAATACTGATTTTTATACACGAAAAATACACCAGGTGCTAGAGAAAAAAAAACTGTATCGAATACTGTATTTAATTGATTTCGGCCAAATTTATCATAAGGTTCATATTTAATATGCAGCGACGATATATTATAATATATAAAAATAAATTTTGTTTAGGCCACTTTTTTATTGAAATAAAAAATATTTTAGAGCCTATGGCCCCTTTGTCAGGATAACAAATATACACTAACAAAATTAAATTTAAAAATCGAAGTAAAGATAATCAAAATATTAAAACGTTATATATGGAAAATGAATAATAATAAAGTACCTACTTATCATAAAAATAAATTTAAAATATAACTATTTGTAAAAAGGTTAAATTTTAAATTTATTTTCATGTTAAGCAGGTAATTTATTATTATTAATTTTCCATATATAACTTTTTAATATTTTGACTATCCATATTCCGATTTTTAAATTTAATTTTGTTAGTATACATTTGTTATCCTGGCGAAGGGGCCATGGCTTCTGAAACATGTTGATTTTTTTTCAGTAAAAAAGTGGTGTAAAAAAAGTTTATTTTTATAAATTATAATTATAATGTCACCACAAACTAATTTTTCTGTGCTAAGAAGAACATATATTATATAAATTTAAAAAAATTATAGGTACGTAAATTATTTCTTTCGACAAATTTATTGGGATTCAAAATGTGCCAATACTTTCAGGTGAAGTATTCCTAGACACGAAATATTCCACTCGGGGTTATCACCCTTATCGGGAGGGTGGACCACCTTTTACCTCCATTTGGTTAACAATAACAACACGTAGATAAGAAATGCTATGAATAATTAACAATATCAACGAGGAAAAGACATTGAGTGTGACGCGCGAACTCATTTGAGTCGCCTGGCGCAAAATGGGGATGAGCGGAAAAGAAAAGGAAAGTAAAACCAAATTAATTAATCAATTAGAAAGACATACAGAAAAATCTAATCCACGAAAAATATTTTGCTGCTACCGGGATTCGAACCATGGATCTCCTCCTTTCCGGGGCAGGCGCGTTATCCAATTACGCTATAGAAGCCTTGTATATATGAAAGTCTTGCAGCGGAATAGAGCAGAAGCCAGCAACCGCCAGACTTACCTTAAAGTGTCAAACCTCAAATGTTTTCTCTGCATCTACACTATAGTAGGTAACAAGGTTCGGATATTATGACATTTGAGTTCGGGGGATTTTGGCATGTAACATGGTCACAAAAAATGCGTAAATAAAACGATCTAATAATTATATTAGTTTACTACAAATGTGGGGTATAAAAGAAAAGGCAGCAATATCAAAAAAAATATTTTGAATGCAGTCACCGAGGATTACTAATTTAGAATGTACTGAATTATACATTTTATGTGTCTATCCCTTACATATACATCATTTTCTTTGTTTAAAAATCACACACATAATATTATATTGAATAATTTGCTTGTGTAGTGGTCATGACGCTCGCCTAGTGATCTGGTGGTCGGTGGTTTGAGCCCCATTCTAGGACACCAGCAAGCTAGTCCTATTTTCACAGCACAGGCGCATTGCTTAGTTTGAAAATAGTAAAAAGATAGACGCAATGGTTGCGTGTTCGCATTGCATTAATTTAATTTTAAATTCAAATATTATCCAAGCGATTGTCTTGTCGCTAGACCTACAAAGGTCGAACACGCATTGCACGTTCTCTTAAAATGACATCTATACAAAGGTAATATAAATGCTTCAAAAATGTTTTTTCATGTATTGCGCAGATTACCAGTATCAAAAAACAGCAAAACAGCGAAATCGAAAAATAGCGAGATATACAGATTATTTAAAACTACATATAGCTCATGATAAAATAAAAATTTCAAAACAAAACGCCCATGATTGATAAAAAACTGCATAATACCTAGATTCTAAACAATAAACGGAAAACGAGGAATCGCTTTAATGGAATTAGAGACACAAATAATTGTTTTTAAGATACAAGCTTTTGCTAGATTACATATCCACATATTTAACGGCAAATACACGAAAAAAACTTGATTTTAACCAAAGCGTAGTATGCGAAGTAAATATATCATGAAAGATATATAGATTCTATAATGTGTAGAAATAATATACATTCATATTATTTTCTTGAAGTGACTCGAATAATATATATAGGTAATATTTATGCATACTTGGTTATTTAAATGTTAAAAAGAATGAAAGCTCCAACATCTTCTCAGGCTCCAACATCTTTCCAAGCATCAGATAGATACAAAACTGAGGCGCGACATTTCACTGAAGCGAAGTTAACTTGGCGTGATAAATATTTCAACTTCACACGGCAATAAAAATGTATAAACAATGGTAAGTATGAGGTTATATTTTTTATAGATATGCGAGACCTTCAATATGTATAATTTTTATCGAATAGTGCACGTCGGCTACCGAATCGTACATGTGTTTTTTAAACATATTTTAGTAAACAAACCTTCATAATATTATCAAATCAAGGTAATATTTGATAAGATTAAAACACGAAATTTCACTGCGGTCATTGAATTTTCAACCGATCTTGAACCTGTGTTGGTTCCTGATTTTTTTTTTGCAAACAAGATTACGCGATGTATTTATGATTTGTTTATCTTTTAAGAAAAAATTCTCCTTGAGATATAATATTATGTTGAGAGAAAAACAATAATTATTTACATTATAGTTTTTTTAATAAAATCGAGTGCATACCTAATGATTCGAGATTTACGCCTGTCAAGGGTGCCTTATAAACTGTACGATTCTAGATTTTTTACGACCCCGTCGGAAACTTGAAGCCAGCATTTTTACTATGAGTGGAAATTTATACTCCCAGCACTTCATATAACGGTATTTTTTTTAGACGATAATACATTTTATATAGCAACAACAGTATTACATAAAAACCTCAACCTTTCATTGCTGCTTGCTGTTTTAATAAAACTCGAGAAATTGATCCAACTATAGATTTAGTACAGAAACAACACGAGAAACATAGAAAATGAAATCCTTCATTATATGTACTTACTCGTACAACGTTATGTTTTCAAAAAAACTTTTGGGAGGTGAACAACAGAATGAAGTGTTATAATATAACCATAAAGTATAGGTTACTGTTGTGCAAGTGTGTATAGAAATTACTGGCAGCTTACATTTCTCTTCATTTTAACGAGTCGCCGGAGTCATATCACAGCGTCGACGTCGAAAATCTCCTCACATCCTTCACATCCATACAGTTCATATCATAGACGTACTATAAATATAGACTAGTCACTAAAAACAAATCTGAGACATCTAGTTTCTGCTATCTTCTATTAAGTACTAAATGTATCAATCAGAAAGAGATATAAATTATTTTCATAACCGCGTTTAAGAAAGGACAATAAAACATAATTTTTAAGAACGAATGCATATGAAGTTGTACCGAATTGCGGTATTTACTCTATGGCATTTTCGCTTTCTTTCTTGTAGCGCAGCATAGTGTAAAAGAGATACAAATATAAACAGGGTTGTGTATTGTATTAATTTATATTTATATATTTTGGACATCCCTAGACCAACTCCCGTAATGTGCATCTATGTTCACAGTAATTCGAGTGGTCGTTCTGTGTAGCAGATATTTTGGTTTGTAACTAGTCTATATTTCATATCAAATCAAATATCTTTTATTTTAGTACCTAAAATCGAACGACCGTAATATAAACATTATAATATTCCGCCATAAAAATGGCGCAGAAAATTCTGCACACGAAATTTCAACGCTTAATTTGTTAATATTTAGCTTAAATAAGCTTGTAAAGCAAAGTAATTACGCTTTCACAAATAATAGTGAAATGTCTGTCCTTGTATGATACGCCGTCCTGTCGCGCAGAACAAACACTTGTGTTCTTTGTATCGAAGTGGGCAGATAACTAGATGTTTTCTGTCGCAAAATATATTGACCCAGCAGACTCGATAAGGGCGCGCGGTGTGCTTGAACCACAATCGAGAATAAACAAACCAAAGTTCACGCAATCTCCCGAGGGAGGACAACCCGCGTGACGAGTGGACCATTAGCGATTATTTATCTCAACGAGACGTCTTTAAATAATTATGCATCGTCTATTCCCAACGAATTTCCCACGGCCAAAGGAGGTCTTGCGATGAACACATCACGTTTAGCGTATCGACCTTTTCTCCCCTTCTTTTTTTAATTTTTTATTTATTAGAGACACTAACAGGATAATGGGTACATGATACTCAGATAATAAACATTAAAGTGAAGACTATGCCCATTATCCCAATTACAAGTGTCTTCGGCACGCTCTAGTAACATGTATCTTTGTAATTAATTATATTTTACATGTACATTTATGTATATTATATATTTTGTGTTTGAGTGTAGTGCGATTAGTATTTAATGAATGATTGATTTAATGGATCTATAGGTTCATGTCGTCGTTTAGAAAATGGATGTTGTGTATGAGTGAGTTTTTGAAGGAAGATAAGGTGTCTGCAAGAATATCAGCATTAATGTTAGGGTCAGCACAATACAAATTATATGTGCGACACAACCTTGTAATGGGAGAAAAGTAATCGACATTATTAGTGTGCTGACTTATTCTGAAGTACTAATTTCGAATTGGTCCATTTTACGTATTTTTCATGATTCTTTAAGAGCAACATATCGGAAGAGAGCGATTATCATTATTATTACTATTATTAAAATAGCTTAGCTTATAGGTACTTGCTAATCAAGAACTCATTCCTGAATTGTATTTATTGATTTGCGCCAGTGTTTATTTTGTTCTGAATATTATTTACAATTAATTTTATCATTAAGGCATTATTTATTTTAAATTTACCATAAGAAGTGTTTTGCGTATTGTGTAAAAACTTATTAATCTGGAGCTCATTTTTAAATTGTATTTATTGATAAGTATTAGTCTTTACTTTGTTCTGAATATTACTTAAAATGTGTTTTATCATTATGTCATTATTTATTATTAATTTATCATAAAAAGTGTTTTGTGTAATTATATCACATTCAAAATATTTACACTCTATACGTTAATGTCATTCAAGGACCATCCATTAGGGTCAATAGTGACCTGTTGACGCTCTGTTCGTTAAAAACAAAGAAATACAAATACTAATAAACAGACAATATTTAGAAATTTTTAATTTATCTAAAATTTACACAAAGTCTAAGTCTATGTATAATTTGAAATTTTTTGTTCCTTTCTTGTTTGTTTTTGATTTTTTATTAAAGATTTTTATTGCACCGAAAATCATAGATTTTTGAGATTTAGGCTTCGTCCTGAATCATTGTGGTTTATTTTTTAAATTTTTTTCCTCAATAAAAGAGGTCCAATTTTTTTATTCAACTAAGCTTCAAAAACTTTTGGAGTAACAAAGCTTGGAAAAATGTATATTGAGCATCACGCGAAAAGACAGGAAGAGAACCACGTGGACAAGACAAGAATCAAGAGTAGCAGATTTAATAATAGAAAAAATAGAAATGAACAAATAAGGACACAGCATTTAAATATAAAAATTTACATGAACATCTTGATGTATTGGATTCTTCATGTATATACACTTAGGTACGAGTAATTTAGAACTAATAAGCTGATATGTCGACGGCATCGTTTGCACAGTGATTGAGCATCTAAAAATATGCTGATTCAGGATTGTTGCCTGAAATAATTGTTAAGTAAGATGCGCATTCATTTCATTTTATTTACGCAAGCTGTGAATTAAATGGTTTTTTACGCGAAGGAAGGTATTAAGATTACATCTGCATGTGACGCCTTAAGGGGGGGGTAAGGTTTTTAACTTTATTTTGCATTTTATTTTTAATTTTTTAAATGAATGTATAACATCGTAAAAATATTGTGTCGAAATTTCAAGTCAATCGGAGCAAAATTGACGAAATTATGAACATTTGAGCGATACTCAGACTGTTTTCTATACCTGCTCGGGCAGCTAAGAGACGCGCTCACCTGAGGAGACCGGACGTGCTATTGAATTGGAAGAGTTTTGCGTAGACAAGGACAAAAGATGCTGATGATGAAAGCTCTTTGCTGTGTGAACATGGCATCGACAATTATGTGTAAGTATAAAATAAGTGTTGAGTTTTATTTTGAATTTTACAGTGTGCAAAACTTTAAAGCGTTTTCCCCACATATCACGTTTTCAAAGTCGGTGTCCATCATAACTTCAAAACTACTGCACCGATCCTTTTGAAATTTTGAACACTATTTCTGTACATAATTTACAAGGTAACGCTGTCTTTCAAATTTGTTATTAATTTTTATTTTTTAATAACAAATAAGTCGATATTTTTCGCAAAAAATCGCGTTTTTCCCTTCAAAGTGTTCCAAAAAATTGAAATTTCAAAAAACCCTCCCAGCGTTACCTGGGAAAACCTATTATCTAACGAATGAACTTTGATTTTTTGATTTCAGATGATCTAGCACCAAGTTATGATGGACACCGCAATTCTCCTTTTTTCCGAGACACGTCCGAATAATTGCTGCCATTGCCGTATTTTTTAATATTTCGTCTTGAAAATTTTACACAATATTTTTCAAGTGTCATACTTTAATGGATTATTGGTTTTAATAAAGAGGTTTGAACTGTGTCGTCACAAAAAATTCACAAAAACGTGCCTTTTTTTGTACGAATTAACCTTACCCCCCCTTAAACTATTTGTATATTTTAATTTTAATAAAATTAATTTAATAGCCCGAAGACGATATCTGTTGGATACTGGAGTAAGAAAGGTACCTATACTCTTTACTTTATAACCCTTTTTGTAACTCATTTAATGATATCTGTGACAAATAGAATATCCTCTTCAGATTCTTTGAAGGACCGAGGTGCGAGGAGAGAAGAACACATCTCTGCAGATCGATTAATGGGAAAATCTCATTGATCTATTGCGACTCAGACCGGATTCAAGCAAAGGATCAAACAGACAGAATAGTATTTAGGTACTAATTTTATGTTAATTTTTTGGTATACTTGAAATTAATGAGAAAGACGTAATAAAATAACCTGCTTACGTGAGAAAATTGTGATCACAGCCACTATCATTGAATACTAATCACGTTAACCCCAGTGAGAAGATTAGCCATTCCCTTA
This sequence comes from Agrypnia vestita, assembly GCA_016648135.1. Classification (NCBI taxonomy): domain Eukaryota; kingdom Metazoa; phylum Arthropoda; class Insecta; order Trichoptera; family Phryganeidae; genus Agrypnia; species Agrypnia vestita. The sequence continues at coordinate 7,708 of JADDOH010014456.1, read as the reverse complement.
TAATTTAGACAAGACTAGCTGTGCCCGCGCGGCTTCGCACGCGTAGATTTTTACTACACTGTTTGGGTCGTCATAGAACTTTCACGAACCTTCTAGAACATTCTCATTCCAGAACTTTCAAGAAATTTATCGAATGTACAGGAACCTTCTAGACACACCGACACATTCCGCCACTCAGCTTAGAACCTTATAGAACTTTCGGGAATTTTCTAGAACCTTCTCCTTCCAGAACTTTCTAGAGCAGGTTTTTCCGGAACCTTCTAGACTCACCGACACAGTCGGCGCGCCTATTTTGAAACAATCTGAAGCATTTGCGACCTCGCCATAACAAAACAATGGGCTAGAAAGCACATTTTCGTCACCCACTCCCAACCACGCACAGCCACCCCCACCAAACTCGCATATTTTCGATGTGACACCAAGGGCTATCCACCACCATAACCACCAGTGGGTGGTTATGGCTGGTTGTGGAGAAAATTTGGCGGATAGGGAAACACGGGTTTCTTTATATATATATATATTGATTGTGTATTATATGGCAGACTAAGATTGGATGCACCTAAATATAAGGATTACTTGGAGATTCATTTGATCTGACTATCTGAGGTATGTTCGGTGAGTGGCTTTTTACCCGTTTGGGGCCGTTTGGTCAATCCCGTTTTCTTTTGGTTCTGATACGAGTTGTTCGTGGGAGATACTGTCGAGTACTTCCCACGAATCGATGAAGATACCTGAACAATTACTTGATTTGTTCAATTTATTTTGCGTGATGGCGAATGTTTTGCGGTCGCGTCTCGTGTGCATATTCCCCCAGTGAAGCCGAATGGGTTCTCGTTTATTGTATAATTGACTTTTGTAAATGAGTTGGTCTCTGTTTTTTTATTAGTAATAAAGATTTTGACTAACTAACTAACTAACCATCACGCGGTTTCCCCGCAGGGGTAGGCAGAGAGGATTGAACGCCACACTCTTCTATCCTGGCACACCACTTCTGCTTCGGCCACATTCATACATCTTCTCATACGAGTTCTACGGTTGTTGCGGCTTTTAACGGGGCCATCCTCAAACACTTGTTGTATCTGACCGTGCCAGGTCTTTCGCGGATGCCCTCTATTTCCGTTGCCTTCAACACTCGCCTCATATATTTTCTTAACCATCCTTTCCTCGTTCGTACGTTCCACATGACCAAACCATCTCAGCACTCCTTTCTTTATTCTATCTACCACACTACAGCCAGCATTGCATTCACGTCTAATTTCCTCACTCTATCGACCAAAGATTTTCCACACAAGCGTCTTAGCGACCGCATTTCCACCGCATTCAGTCTACTTTCATTCCAATTCCAGGCTTCACTTCCATACATCAGGGTTGGCACTTTAATGTCATTATGTACCGCTAGTCTTGCTTCCTTTGTTAGATTCTTATTGGCCATAATTGCATTTAGAGCACCATTAACTTTGTTTCCCGCAGATTTCGGTATCGTTCTCAGCCTTGCCGTCTTTACTAAACATACTTTCCAAATACACAAACTCGTTTACTTGTTCTAAGCATTCGTTGTTTACAATTACATCACACTTAGTCACTCTTTCGTCTCTCGAATACCATCACTTTCGATTCGACATTCATCATAAGATCACTCCGCATACATGCATCGGACATCCTGCAACAATATCAATAAGATAATGAGTGATGTGGATATTACACGCTGTAAAATGTAGAACTATCGGAAAAGAGGTTTTTAGATTGTTTGGCAAAAATATGGTTAAACAAATAACTTGTGGCAACAAATTATTCGAATATTATGTTCTTCAGATAACCCTTTGCTACGGAATTATACCGCCAAGATGAGACCCTTCCATTTATAAATAGATGAAACTGAAATTAAACGTCATGTCATGTTCGTTGCGTCGCAAGTGCTCTAGATTTGGTTCTCGTCGTGAACAAATATTATCATTATGCAAAATAGATTTCAAGGATTTTAAACAAGACAGTGTATTGTACATATCGTAAAATTGCTTCGTTTTTATTTTTAAAATTGGGAAAAATATTACGTTACGTACAATCAAACAAATCAAATTCATCGCTTTTGAATTCTTGGAGTTTCATTTAATACATTTTTGAAATTTCGTAACAATTATAATATACCTAAGTTACGAAATTCCGTTAAAGCACTAAAGCATGCGTACAGCGATAAATATTTAAATTTAGATGAATCAATTATTGTGCAAGAAAAGAATATGTTATAATATTTTTAATCAGAATAGCGTTACGGTTCACATGTTCGTGTCAAAAGATGTCATTAAAGAGATCTGAAATTAGATAAACGGTATTAACTAATTTGTCTAAATTCGTCGAGTCATTTGTACAGCACACAAGTGATCATTCGTTATTGAAAATTAACACTGTATAATCTTATTGAAAGTAAAACACTTTATAGGCACCCTTGGAGGCGATATTTAGATAACATTGGTCAAAATATTGGGAAAAAACTACAAAGCAAAGCGTGAGAGACAGGAAAATGTCTTTTTTTAAACTGATTTCGGAAGAAGGAACCTTTTAAAAGGGGATTTTTAACACTGGACGCAAAAGAACTGGAATACCAAGCTTTTATTATAGAGCATCCCATACACAAAATACATTTTTATATCGCGCATGCAAAGCTTTCAATAATAATTGTATCGATATATTGACGTTTTCAACATTGGTCTTACTGAATTTAAAAGAATGCTTTAGATTACATGTACTAAATCGACTTTGACCAATCACTCACTATATCTAATCTTCTCTTCCTCCACCTCTATCCTTTTTCTCCCTTAACTAAGTTCTTGATAAACTTTTTCTTTTTTCACATTCAATCACTTACCATTATTCAGTCTTAACATTGTTTGTTGCTTACTACTATTCATTAATTAATTCAACATTATTAATTTAAAAATATCTTATCTAACTTTGTTCTTAACATTTGTGAATCTTTTTAATTGGTATGTGAAATGGGCACTATGCTTTGACATTATATGTTTAAAAAACTGTTATGATTCCTTAATAAATAAATATTGTTGTACAAGTAACAATAACTTCTCTAAGAATATATTATATACCTATTATAAAGTATGGTATTTGATTTTATCATGAATTATTTTCTAAATATATGAGACGGCCTTTGAACGTAAATGGGACATCGACCAGAAAAGCTGATGGCGGAAAATCAAAATTTTATTTCCATTTTTCATTTGTGGTTTTCCGTTAACTGCGGGGGCTCGTCGCGGCTTCAGGTCACCGCGGATAATAAAACTTCCGATTGTGCGAAGGTCTCCAAATATTCAATTGATTAATTATCTATTTCGCGCGTGGCGTAATGCGTGATACGGAACCAACTTACAATTAGTAATGCAATTACCGCCATTATCAATATGGAGCGAGTCTGAATTACAAGTTTCTAAAGCTTCAGTGCTTGCGGCGTAGAGGTCGACTGCTTTCGTTTTTAGCTACACCGCATTGAGTATCCTACATAAATACCTAGTATGTTATTCGTTATATTATTACTCTTTTTTGGTTAATAATTAGCTAATTAAATAATATAATTAACTAATATAGTTTCGTAGTTAACCACTTTTTAATGCCAACCAAATTCTGAATAGTCTACTACTCTACATAAATCTTTTTTTGATAAAGATTATTTCTTTTGTCCAGACCTCGTATATGTATTCGCAGACTACTGCTCACAATCTTATATCATCAATCACAATGCTATATTTCTTTTTCTCATTTTTTGTCTCTTTTTCTTTTTACAAATTAGATCGTTCCTTTCCTCCCCATTCCTGAGTCCCCTTTTACCATAACTTTTTGACTCTCTTGGTTTGTTCTTAACATAAACCTTTAAATTTGTTATGTTATTGTTGTTAAATATCAATACGCAACTTGTTAATTCTGTGGAAACTTGTAAGATGGTCTCTGTACTATTTAATTTTCCTGTGTAACCTGATTTTTATTTGTACTGTTAGTTTCCCGTAAATAAATACATAGACACAAAGTTTTTATTTCACTAAACATCTAACTAAGCTTAACAGCGATAACCAAGTATTGATGGACGGCCCTGTTAATAGCTGAGAAGATGTATGAATGTGGTCGAAGCAAAGGTGGTAACTCTTAAAAGTTAGATAACTCTGCGGGCGAAAGGAACAACTGAATGAGTCAATAAAATCAAGTTTTGAGTTAAGTAGGCAGAGTTGTTTTTTAGATACATACAGGGTGTACCAGAGATAGCAGCAGAAACTTAGCCGGGACATTCCTGACTATATTATGAGTCTAAAATGTTCAAGCAACCATGATCTTATATCAATAGTTATAGAGATATGCAATATCAAAGTTTGCATTGTTTTTTCAATATTTCTGACCTATTTTTGGTAAAAAGTTGAAATATCATTACAATAATTTATATCGGTTATGAAAAATTCATTTGCTTCAATACAACGTAAATAAAATGATAACAATTTTGTAAAAAATAACTTTTTTCAATTTTTGAAGGGTTTTTATCATTTTATTCGACTTGTATTAAAGCGAATGAATTTTTCATATTCGATATAAGTTACTGTAATAACTTTACAAATAAATAAATAAAATAAAATAATTACATTGTAATTTATTAATATATTTAATTTGTTTTTTTTTTGTTTTAATAATTTCTGTTTTTAAACATTATATTGTATTATGTCTTCACTAATATAATCCTACTTATTTCGACAGAGATATTATCATATTATTGTAAATAATTTAGTAAACAATAAATAAATAAATATACATAAGAATACGTGTACTTTTTTGTGTGGATGAGCCGCGTCGATAGCGGAGGAGTTTTACGTGTTCAAATCGGCCCCACCTCGATCGAGGCACAAAGCCGAGCCAGTTCCACATGGAGACAAGAAATCTTAATAATATATTTGACAATTAGATGCGGTCAGGTTGTGTTCTGACGTAATGTGTCTAAAATTTTATATTCAATTGATAAAATTAATCGTTCATACACGATAACATTTGATCTTAACTCGAACGCATTCTAACACAAATCTTGGAATGTAATAAAATATTATTTGAATATAAAAAGGAGTTTCATTAAAAGCTGAGTATTCGACTGTCGGAACAATCTGGTAACATGTCGATCGGTAATTTTTCCTGTCTTTCTACATCTATCCGCCACTTTTACTGTCTTTCTACATCTACGCGTCACATTTCTTTCACTTAAACATCGCAAATACTTTTTAACAATCGACGTACCTATTACGAAAAGAAAAGAATGCCAAGAAAAAATAGTTTGACGTTTTGTATTTAAAAATGATCGTCACGAAATAATTATTGGGTAGGTATGATGTTATAACTTAATTTAAATCACCTCCCAAACAGTAGCAATGCATTGTTGTGATTATCAAATGTTCCGAGACTTATATAGACATACTTGTTCACTATTTTGAATATATCGTCGCTGTATATATAATTAAGCCTATGTGCCGTTTAATACAATCTCAGATGAATGAATCAATTTGTCAATTTTTCATTTAAATAATAGAGATATACTAAAAAAAACATTGCCGTTCATCTGGCAAGTTTGCTTAGTAATTATTTAAAATATTTTTTATAAATCTATTCTGTGCAATTATTTTTTAAAACAGTTTCATTCGTTTATTTCAGAATGTACTAAAACGGCACATAGGCTTAATTATATATACAGCGACGATATATGTAGCTTCAAAGCAAAAAGTTCGTATTAAAATGGTTTCATATGCTGGTATCCAATATTATTTTTTGTCATGTACGAGAGAAACTAAAAACTAAACAATAATTATCCAAGGATTATTACCTGGGGACGATTAGAGATTGCGCGTGAATGTACACTACATACAATATATAATAATTAGTGTTGACATAATCCGTAATTGGGTAATAGATTGTAACTTTTGTTATTTACCATAAGTCATTATGATCGAACACCAATCACAAAGTCACAATCATGGTTCATGTAATCATCAATTTTATGATATGACCTGTCATCTTTGGAAGGGTTTTAAGAGAGAGAAAGCCTTGAAATAGTCCGCACCCGGCAACCCTGTTTAGAGAAAGATGCCGAAATTTCAGTGCTGAAACGCAAAGAACAAATTTTTTGTTTGTAACATTGTGGAAATTCATTTTTAATATATAAAAAAATGAGGGTAAACACAACACTGTTTTATTCCACTATATTTATTTTGAATAGTTAGATTTTTCGGGATTTCTCCCATTGTCAATAACAACACGTTTACAACTAAATTAAAAATAATTCGAGACAGAATTTATAGGGATTGGGTAGGATACCACCCATAACCTCTCCACTCCTATCCATTCCAACCCCGCCCCCGACCCCCACCACCATTACACCCACCCAATCCCTATATATTCTGTCTCGAATTATTTTTAATTTAGTTGTAAGCGTGTTGTTATTGACAATGGGAGAAATCCCGAAAACGTTCTAACAATTCAAAATAAATATAGTGGAATAAAACAGTGTTGTGTTTACCCTCATTTTTTTAAAATATTAACAAATTTAATATTTCTGAATCATCTGATTTCGGTTTAGCGAAGAATTTCATTTCATAATATCCGGTTAAATTCAGTTATGGGTCATGACCTATTGAAGGAAAATCTAGAAACTGACCCGTGGCAGTACGAATTTACGAGAGTACGGTCCGTTTAGTGAGTGTGCTGTGAAGAACAATGCGCTAAAGCGACCACGAAAGAAGAAGAAGAAGAAATTAATAATGCACTTAATCTCAAAAATATATTTTTTAAATATCGTTTCAAATACCTTAACGAGGACTGAGACTTTCAATTTCAACAAGAATTTAAAAGGCATAAACGCCTTTGTATGTAGCTTGTAGTCGTTTGTACGTGAGTGGCAAGCCGTATATTTATATTCGCAAAAGCTTGTCAATTTTTCATAAATAAACAAATAGATTTAAAAATAATGATAATAGGCGTCTGACGATTTCTGTGCAAAATGTTGTTTTTTTGCGTTTATCAAACTGTCCATTATTGGATTTATTATTATATAATTAAACAACGATATCACTTATCTATGTTAGTTTTTAAATTATTTTGCGTTAATTGTTGACGTAATACGTTAAATTTCGCCGAGTTCTCCAAACAGCTTTACCTTCTAAGGTGCATATGTGTAAAGTTAATACTTTTTTATATATTTTTTAAATTTTAGTTTTTATTCTTCACGATTTTTTTGAACTCCACGAGGATTCCTCACAGAACTAAAGAAGCTATATCGCTCAGGGCCCTAAAATGGAACTAAAGCACGAGGCTTGAAAAAATAATAAAATTAATAATAATGAATAAAAAAATTAATAGCACATTAATATCAACAGCCAAAGCAATTTCACACTGTATCATATAATATGAATAACTTACTTACTTACCATCACGCCTTTTCCCCGTGGGGGTAGGCAGAGAGGATAGAGCGCCATACTCTTCTGTCCTGACATACAACTTTCGCTTCGTCTACATTCATACATCTTCGCATGCAAGCTCGACGGTCGTTCAGGCTTCTAACAGGACCATCTTCCAGTATCTGGTTAATCTGGTCATGCCACGTCTTCCGTGGTCGCCCTCTCTTTCTGGCGCCGTCAACACTTGCATCATATATATCTTTCTTACCATTCTTTCCTCATTCATT
>JADDOH010014455.1:0-71688 GCA_016648135.1 Agrypnia vestita | reverse complement strand
TCTATTGTCAGCAACTGCAAACCATGATGGAAAAGCTAGCTGCTTAACAACCGAGGCTGGTTAATCGCTCTAGGCCACTGCTGCTTCATGATAACGCTAGACCACACGCTGCACAACAGACGGCTACCAAAATTAGAGGAGCTTCAATTGGAATGTCTAAGACATCCACCGTACTCTCCGGACCTTGCCCCAACAGATTACCATTTTTTTCGAAATTTGGATAACTTCTTGCAAAAGGAAAAAATTCAACTCCGATGGGGCAGTCCAAACCGCCTTCAAAGATTTTATTGATTCCCGTCCGAATGGTTTTTTTTTTTTTTTTTTTTTATGTTTTTTTTAGTTAATTTTTTTAGTAAATAAGTAAGGGGATCGATGAAACTGACCTTATGGAGATGGCCAAACACCAAAAAGTGGCAAGCTAGCAATGCGTACATACTTTGATTAAATTAAATATATTATAAGTTAAAAAAAAATCGGGCTTTATGTTCATCCCATACTAAAACGCCAATTTTCATATGTACAATTCATATTGTAAGGACCCTAATATATATATATATATATATATAGATATGTATATATATGATAAAATATTATTAACTTTTTCTTCTGGTTTGAGTTTTCGGGATATTCTGCCGTGTTTCTATGACCTTGTGAATAGCCACATCAATTATACCTATTGGAAATTAGATCAATTTTTTGTGAAATGAATTTTTAGTGTTGTAAATATACTATATTTCATCATCATCATCTTCATCCCCTTGTCCTAGTAGGGTCGGGGGCAAAAAGACTCGACGAGGTGTTTCCATGTTCCCCTGTCTTGCGCTGCCTCTGCATGAGTCAACCAGTCTAGACCCATTCTGTTTTCATACACATTTTTCTGTTGCTTCTCCCAGCTTTATCTGCAACGACCCACCGACCGTCTTCCTTCCGGAGTTGCCAGGAGGATTCTTCTTGGTATTCGTTCCTCTGGCATTCTTAGAACATGTCCAAGCCACCTCAATTATGATTTTTCTATGTGTAGGAGTAGGGACTCCTTTCTGACTTATGTCGGCACTTCTCACTCTGTCCATCAATGTGACTCCCGCTACTCCCCTAAGAAAACTCATCTCGGCAGCCTGAATCCTTGCCCTCACTGTAATCTATTTTTGTACAGTAAATTTAGTTAGTATCTTTAGATTATACTTATTTTATATTTTTAAATAAAGTTAGTAAGTAAGTAAAATAAACTTTCTAGTCATTCAAAATGTTGCTTCAGTTTATGGTACCCAGCGCACAAATATAAGCCGTCCCTTATGTACTCGGGTATATGAGGAACATCATCAGAATTTACATAAAATAGGATCTCCTTGCAAATGGGAATCAAAAGGAATGTCTTGTAAGCTGCCCTAAGTCTACTTTGGGGAAATTAAACAGATTTTCTGCTTCAGAGGTAGTCCCTTTTACTTGCGTAGGCTAGGTAGGTCTTGGGAAATGTATGGGGGAAGTGTGATGTGAAATTTAGCAAGTTTTTATAGAAAAGTATTTAATAATGTGTGGACTCATATTGAGCATTTAAATTTAATGATACATCGTAATTGTAACTTTTCGGAATATTTAACCACATAATTGAAAATAATTTTTATTTCAATCACTATCGTATAAAGAACTAGGCACCCATACCCAGCACTACTCTGGATTCATTTTTAGTTATAAAAAATGATATGGCTTAATAGGGATGATCTTTGTTTGGAGCCTGCAATTTGGTTTTGGCCATCAGAGGGTAAGGTTTCTATGAATTGGAAGGGTGGGGTGGTGATATATATTTTTAAGGGTCCTAAAGAGTAACGATGCAAAAATTGGAGCAAATGGCATTAAGTATTATATGGCACACCATTTTATCATTGATTGAGAGAGTTTAAATGGACAGGAAGAGAGGAAAAGTCTCAATTATTTATGAAAGTTTCTAAAGAGTAGCAATAAAATATTTGGTATGCGTCAGATTTGTGACAAGAAGATGAATAAAGATGGACAGGTAAGCCTATTAGTGATGGGTCTGCTGTGTACTACTACAATGTAGTACTAAGTTACATTGAAGCTTACACTTCACAGCTTTTGAAGAGTAGTGCATACTACAAACTACACACACTTCAAAGTTATTGAAAGTACATACTTCAAATAATTCACTTCATTTTAAAGTAACACTACAAAGCACACACACTTCAAAGTTATTGAAAGTCTAAGTACATACTTCAAATAGTAAATATTTATGTTGAAACTAGCCCCCCCCTCCCCACATGGTTTGAAAAATTTTGGGATATATATTTTTGTTTTGATATATATTTTTTGGCGATCTTTTTATTTAGGTCGCCAAATGTTATTTTACCGAAAAATGTCGAAATATTCATATATTTTTTCTGGTGACCTTTTTTTTTTATCATCAAAATTTTTTGTAGTACTGCAATAGTTCATTTCATTAATACTGCAATTACTTCACTTCGTTATTACTACAATTTCGTAATACTACAATTAGTTCACTTCATGTAGTTTTTACTACAAATGTAGTGTACACTTTGTAGTCTACAAACTGGTGAACGTGTGTGTGTTGTAGTTTTCATTTTGAAATGTAGTTTTTCCCTTCGCTAATGCTCATGCTTTGTTCGAGGTCCTAAATAGTAATTTCTTAATATTTGATTTTGATCGATCAAAGGGTGTTGAACAATTTAATTAATGTTTGAAAAAGGGTGGGGCTACATTACCTACCCTCGCAATAACATGGAGTTAATGTTGATTGGTTAGTTATTTAAATAGTTGCCATATAAATAAAACAAAATATTGTAAAAAGATTATGTTGTTGGACGAATTTCATTTTCATTTTTTATTTTTTCTTATTTTTACTGGTAAATTGTAGCATGCTGTTTCTGATGCCATTTCAATAATTTACGGCAGTTATGAGTTATGTTTTGTAGGAAACTAATTCAAGCAAGCAAGATTTCTAAAGAATACATAGATTTTTAAGCCATGATTATTTGATACACATTTATATTTATCAAATAAATGAAATATAAATATAACCGCAATATAAATCTTTAAAACACATAATTTTTTGACTTAAATATAAATAATTTTGGTTACAGTAACATTTACAAATAATTATTTATTAATACGTATTTGTTACATTTTAATTTAAATTAAAATTAATTTAAATTAAAATGTAACAAATACGAATTTTTACTTTTCATTACAAAACAATAATGGAAACTAACACAAAGTTGATCTAACACATGGTAGATCTATCAATATACATAATAATGACATTTATAACTGCGATCATTTATCTGGACAGTTATCACTGACAATGTGGACCCTGATACGGAGATCAAATGCAGAATAGAGACAGCCCGTGCATCTTTTAATAAGATGAAAAGTCTACTCTGTAATGACGACTTAAACTTGAAGCTCAGACAGAGGTTGATCAAATGCTATGTATGGTCAGTTCTACTTTACGGTGTTGAAGCATGGACGCTGAAGGTGAATACTCTAAATCACAACACATAGACAATAAATCGCCTAGAGGCGTGCGAAATGTGGATACATCGTAAAATGTTAAGGATATCTTGGACTGACATGACTAGTTATATTGAAGTTTTACGTAGAGAAAATACAAACAGACAGTTACTCAACACAATAAAGCTCCGTAAAATTTCGTACTTTGGTCATATAATGAAAAGCGAAAAGTACTTCATCCTTCAGCTCGTCATGAAGGGGAAGATTGAGGGTCACAGAGGGGTCGGAAGGAGGCGGCACTCCTGGCTTGGAAACATCCGAGAGTGGACCGGGATAAGAAGCGTGGAAGAGCTGTTCCGCGCTGCCCTGGACAGGGAAACTTTCTCCCATTGAATTGAATTACATAAAATTACGATGTTATTTAATTAAAATACACTAATTAGAATATTTTTAGTGGTTTTCCCTCCCCACACACAAGAATTCATAATTCTTTTTGTGAAGTATATACATACAAAAAAAAATTGAATTCAAAACATTTTCTAGCATTGTAATAAAATATTATATGTATTATTACTTAAATCTGAAAAAAATCTGTCATTCCGTTAGTAATTGATCCACACTCGTCAAAATATTTTATATTTATTTTTCGTGTATTTTTCATGTATCGCCATGCCATGATACAATTGTTGAACCAGCCACCAGGTGGACTTGTACAGTGCGGTCACACAAATGTGTGGCAGCCGCGAATAAAGGTTAATTACATCCCTATCGCGGATTTAATTTAAATATTTTAATGTACATGTTCAAAAATAAATGGTTTACATTATTTACGTTCATTATCTATCATGTAAAAACGAACAAATTTTGTACAAACCACCTTGATTTATTTGATTCTGACCAGCTTCGACATCACTATTTCACTGTATCTAGGTTAGGTTGGACACAGACCATATGTTCCAGAAAATGTTATATATAATGAAATTATAAGTTGCGAGTGAGAGGAAAAGATGATATGTGGGGTATAGAATATCCAAAAATTTAAAAAAAATGTTTTGAATGCGGTCACCGGGGATTACTAAGATAAAATTACTGAATTCTAGATTATATGTATCCTATCCCTTCCAAAATGTTCATGTTTCCTATAAATATATAGGCTATGGCTCCTATTAGGCCAATGCTCACGTACGCAGCTGAGACGTGGGTACTAACTAAGATAAATGAGCGAGCACTGGACGTTTTTGAAAGGAAAATTTTGAGGCGTATCTTTGGACCGGTTCTAGAAAATGGACTTTGGCGCAGACGTTACAACAATGAGCTCTATACTCTATACGGAGCCAAACGTCACAAAATTTATAAAACTGGGAAAACTTCGGTGGCTGGGTCATGTGAAGAGAATGTCAGAGCATCAAGCACCAAAGTCCCTGCTGAACTCAAGGCCAATAGGGCGAAGGAGCTTAGGAAGGCCAAAATTATGATGGAGTGACAACGTCCTCAAAGATATCTCTGCCTTGGAGCTTCGAAACTGGAGAGAGCTGGGACTAGACTTAGATGAGTGGAGGAAAATTATTGAGGAGGCCAAGACCCACCAAGGGTTCTAGTGCCAAGATAATGATGATGATGACGGCTCCTATAAAATCTCAAATTCAGTATATTATAAATTAGTAATCATCGATGACTGCATTCATTTTTTTCTGGATATTGCTGCTTTTGTTTTTATATCTCACGTATGACTGAAATGAGGAATATATTAAATAACAGGTATTTCTCTTAATAAAATTTATTATCAATTATAATATTGTGCATTTTATGTTAAGGGATATTTTAATTTGTAACATTTAAAAATGATCTTTTAAAAATGCTTACCTTGTTAAAAATCTATGCCATTTTCTTTTAATAACTGTAGCCTGTCTGTAAAAGGTTGTTAGAAAATTCATAAAAAATTACTGGGGCATATTGAATGTTATTAAACTCTTTTATTTAAATCTCTTGCTGCTCAATACATGTTTTTTTTATACAATATTTAAAAATAATCATTTAAATTACAAAATAATTAGAGTAAGTAGTGAAAACAAGGTATATTTTTATTAATTTTAAAATATACATTATTTAGTATGTACGTAACCTTTTTGTAATGTTAAATCTGTCTGATTAAGTTTATCTAAGGGCGGCCAATACCCAGGCCAATATATTCCCTATTAAAAAGTGGGGTTATTTAACATATTCATGGGCGCCCGAAACATAATTGACTACAATTGTGATTAACTCATTTGGGTTTACAAATGTTTTCCAATCTATACATTTATCATACAAATAAATCTCCTCCCACAACATACGGATACGAGAATATCAAACATCGAATTAAATTGGAAGGGGTTTTGTATCATTTCATTAATATTAAATGTGTTTTATTTCCATACATATTATATACGCCATGACAATATAATATAAACTTTATCAATAATACATAACTTTGATCAGTGCAACATTGACTTTATACATCAATATGTAGGTACATCTATTTATGGCAGCGGAGAGACAGAGTCTGATGATGATGTTTGCACATTGTTGCGGAAAAGGCTAAGCTAAATCTAGAATATTTTGATTTTTTAATAACACAATACTGGATTTTATCCCCAGGGCGACATCATTAATCAAGATACAGGGATATATTATGGGTGTCTCATAAAGACAAAGATATTTTTTATATGGGAAAGTAGTTTTGGGTGTTCATAGGGCTTACGACCTATCCTATGGCTGACTTAAATGATCAATTAACACAATATAACGTTCACCAATTCCACCCTTATGACTTCGAATTTTTTATAAGTTATATATATATATTTAACTTTTTAAATATGTTGTATTTTTACTACGCCACCGTGTGTTCGAAAATTTGTCATTCGCATTGACCAAATAAATAATAAGCCGTATGATAGTTAGAAAGCCTTATGAACATTCAAAAAGACTACCATACCTATATTACCATATAAAAAATAAGTTCGTCTATATTATATATCTATAATACCTGTATATCTTGATTAAACTAAATACCTTTATGACGATTATTAGAAAAAATATTGACCTTGTCACCTGTACGTGATTTTAATTGTATTTTTATATTTTTTCACTACTTAAGTTTCGAGAGAAACAGAATCTCTCAACGACAGGTGAAGTATCAATCTATTTTTTTAAATGTTCTATTTATTTAAATGTTCTTAGGTTTTCACGGCCTGGTTTGGATTTTCTGGGTTATTATGCCGTGTTATTACGACCTCTCTGGCCGACGTTTCGGATCCCATTACCGAGTCCATCATCAGCCCTGATGATGGATCCTTCGGCCAGAAAGATCGTGATAACACGGCATAATGCGCCAGAAGACCCAAACCAGAAGATAATTACTATTTTTACTCCCTTTATATTAACTCTTGGTGTCTGCTTACTTTCCGTCAACAAAAACTTTGGATCCATTTTGACCCTTTTCCCGTGATCCAATCGAGCTGAAACTTGACAAGTAGACTCGTGGCGACGATCAAGAAGATCTGTCAAATTTTCATTTAAAAAATTTAATAATTATAGTATAATTTCGAATTTTTAGAAATTTTATTGGTTTTTTCAAATTGGAATCATTAGAAAAGTTTGATTACGTCGGCCCGATAACGTCGCGGAATATTTTCTAAATTTGAATTACTCCGTCGGTATGCATAATAGGTACTTCACTACGAATGTCGAAAATCTAAATTGACTGACAAATGTTTTTAGAATTTAATCTTCAAAGCACGAAGTGTCTTATCAAAGCTCAAAACATCTGACATTTTAGAAATATATTAAATTAGTATAAGTTTAGTGTTATGTTATATGTTTTAATTCGTCTTTAATTGTTGTTATATTTTACAAAGAAAGGGAGTATAATAAAAACTTGGTTTATATGGGTAACTTTTTAAAATAAATATTTTTAACATTGGTTTGGTTCAAGTATAAGTAATTATTTGATTAGATATTTACTAGTATGATATCTATAAAAATGGTAAATAGAGATATTCGCAAAATGGAATTGAAATTTAATCGCGCGAACAGATCACCATAAACATCACTCCTTATTACATACTAGGCTATTCCACAGACACTTTGTGTCCATAAATTAAAAAGTTTTTGTAGATGTCTTCCAAATTGTAGAAAAAATTGGTCTACGACTATTTAGACTGAAGAAAGAAATGAAAATAATAAAATTGAACGATGAAAATATTTTCAGGTGAAGAAAAACAAAACAATTAACGTAAAATATGTTCTAAGCCTTGAGTTAGTTAAATTGTTACATTGGATGTCAAATGTATGATGAATCGTTAGTCAAATTTTGTAAGTATTATAAATAAAGAATGAAATATGAAAAAGATTATAAATTAATGAATTATAAAAGTACCTATTTTTTTAAATTGACAAATGGTTTTATATAGTCCTAATTAAAGGGAATTATTTAATACTAATTATTTAAAGGGAATCCATATAAAAATGTTTAATATTTTAAGCGAACAAAGCTGTCTGATACAGATGTTAGTCATGAATGGGGCCTGATAAATGCTTTGAATAACATGACTATATTTATAAATATTTCAACAACTATTTTAAAGCCATTCACACTGTTAAAATTTTTTCTCGTTGAAAACGCTTAGAAGTCACAAATAAAGTAAGTCAATATAATTTATACAAAATACGTTCGAAAATGTGCCAGGCTCGCCTCACTAGGTGTACAGCTGTCTCGAAACGTAATTAAATATTAGTAAAATAAATAAATTATAAAAGTCTCACAGAGACGGAGCTACTTGTATGAGAAACGTATATGGAAGTCTTTTAGTACGATGGCCCAGGGACTTACAACTTGCATGAGCTGGCTTGAGTGATTACTCTACACAATGCAACGTTCACAAATTTCATCGACACATCGAATTTTTGAAATTTATATATATATACATACATTGGAGTGACAACGTCCTCAAAGATATCTCTGCCTTAGAGCTTCGAAACTGGAGAGAGCTGGCACTAAACCGATATGAGTGGAGGTAAATTATTGAGGAGGCCAAGACCCATTAAGGGTTGTAGTGCCATGATGATGATGATGATACATACATATATGTTTCAAATAGGAACCACCATCCGTATATTTCAAATAAATAATAAACTATGTTCTAATAAATTACTATATTCAGTGGGAAATTTGTAATTGGCATAATTTTAATATCCATAATTTTATACTTGTTATTATGTTAATATGCTGTTAATTTTCCCTAAAATAAATAAATGAAAAATAAAATAAAAGGGCTGTGCTAGAGACATCTATAGTCTTTTATTATGAAACCGTATACATAGATTTCGCAGCTGGTAATGATGTTTAAATATTTTTATTGTGGAGTATTTATTATATTATTATATTATTATATTATTATATTATTATATTATTATATTATTATATATACGCGAACTAGAAAACACCAGTATCTATTATTTAAAATATATTTATATGTATCTTCTGAGAAATTTGATATTTCTATAATTTATCTTAATTTAATTATAATCCACTAATAACTACTTACACCAATAATTATATTCTCTGAACTTTCATATGAAAATATTGTTAATAATAATCGACGTGCTCTTTATTCTATTTCTGAGATACTTTTCATTTGATCAAATTGCTTGAGATTCGATACTTATCATAGAAGATCTCCAATACCATTCTATTTTTATAGAATAAACAATTTTATCTTTAACAATATGTGTTCTGTGATCACAATTACTGTTTCTCATTGGAGAACTATTATTATTTAATTAAAATAACAATTATTATTAAATTATAACAAATTATAGAAAGACCACAGCTGATGAAGCTATTTATATGATAAATATGTATAGAAGTATTTTATAATATAATTTTTTACCCCAGGACTTACAATCTGTATGAGCTAGCTTAAGTGATCACTCTACATAATGGAACGTTCACCAATTCTATCGTTAGAACATCCACATATTATCAAATTTTAGAAAGTTATGTTTCAAAATGAATAAATATATATATAGATAGATAAGAAGGGGACATTCCCCTCCTGTTATTCTTATTTGCCACTCCTCAATAAAAAGTTCATTTAATATGTACATATTTTATACTCTGTGGTTGAATCCGCCTGTTAAACAGATGCTGGTCGGTTGGTATGAATGAATACACAATTGTCACAATGGTAGAAGTGTTGACCATATTCAAGCTTGGTGGAAGGATGATATAAGATGGGAGAATGGTAGGTTAACGGTGATTAACTTTATCTTACTACCCGGGTACCTGGGTACCCATTTTCGATTTCAAGTTTAAATAATTTTATTATTCATAAACGCCATCATCCGTTTGAATATCCGTTATTTCAATTATTTGAAGAAGGGAAGACGGACATTGCTATGAAATGCAGTGACATTCTAAAAATTTATTTAACCACGGTTTAAATATCAATTTTTGAGGTACAAGACAAAAATAATGTATGCAGTAACGTCCATACAGGTCAGGTACCCGGGTACCTTGGATAGCAACTAGTGTGAGAAATAGAGAAATAGAAAAAGAAATTAATGAAGGTTGCAGATATGTAGAAACAAGTGACTGGTGTGAAAAATATATACCCCGAAGACACAGGGTGATAAATCCTCACTTTCACTATATTTGAAAGCGGCTAAAATGTTGATCTATCGAAACGTTGGTAAATGATGCTCTCTGTGATGATAATATGTGATTTATTTCAATCATATAACGTGAAAAATATTTTCTAAAATCTGGCCCATTTCTTATTTAGTTACTTTATATTCCTTGTTTACTTATTATAAAAGTATTTTCAGAAGGTAAAAGTACTCAATTCAAAGAAAGAGAAAAGTGGGCTTTTACCTTACTTAAAAATGAACTTATTTTTTAAGCACCGTCATCATGAAACATTTTTAGATTAAATTGCAAATTCGTAAGCCAACATCGTAATTCTGGTGAAATGTTACAAAATTTCGGCGAAAAATTTAGCACCAACTTTATTTTTCCGTTGAAATTATTATTATGATTTTTCCCTCTTTTAAAATCATTATTGATGTATAATATTAATGTACCCTTTTTTCCATTAGGGCGAACAAGAATAATTCTGCAAATCTTAATGATTCATTCTGGAGGCTGCAGTAGCTATCGAACAAGATGAAGTAGAGAGTTTTAAGGATTAAATTAATATTTCAAAGTTTATTTTTTAAGCACGTTTTCTTAATATACTTTACTTCTTTAGAATTTCATCGAAATCTATAAAGTTATAGTGACACCCAATGCTTTAGGTAGATAAATTGTAAGTTGTAGGAAGAGATGGTCCTTAACCTTTTCGTCACTGAGCATCCAAAACTCCGTGTGGTGCGAAGCGGGGTAACGGAATACCCCAGATCATATTAATATAAACGGTAATAAGAAGTAAGTTCGCGGTCACGCGGTCTCGTCAGAATGCCGGAATTAATAGTCGCACATTACCAAACAAGCAACGAATGCAGCGCAGTATAGCTGTCTCCCTCGTTTGCATCTGTGGTACGGGGCTACCCATTACCATGCATTAGTTAGAATGAATCAAAAATAAGACACAGGGGTAGATATGAACACATCTAGGTGCTTGTACTGCGCAAATATCACAGGACCGAAAACATTTTTTTAAAATATTATTCGCTTATAAATTTTAAAAAAAATGATAAAATGTTCGTTACTATTTCCGTGAAGATTACAAAAAATATGAATAAAATCGTTTGCATAATTATTGAGCTATCGAATCTTAAGCGATCTATGGGGTATATGGGGAATACCCCCCACCGGGAAGGCAAGGTTAAACTCGAGGTGTATTTGTATAACAAGAATATCCCAATCAATCAAAACATAGTATTAAATGAAATCCCCGGCGAGCTGACTGTCCCCTTGCGTTTTTACTGCTATGTTCTGCTTTTCTCCAGAAACATTTAAGTGTATTCAAAATTGTCCTAATACGTATAGAATTAGTGAATCAAGTTGTAAAAAAATTGCCCCGGGAAACACTGCCTAATCCGTTAGAGATACAAAAAATTGTATAGGAAAGAGTTGTGTAAAATTAAATTATCTACAAAAAAGTCAAGTCAAAAAAGTCAAAGTCAAAAATCAAGGACATCCTTTAAGAACAATTTACACTAACCATTAAAATTTCACTAAAATTTCATCAAATGTATAACTAAAATATAATGGTTACCTTTCCATCAATTTTGACTAATTCAGTATTCATCCTTATCTAATTAAACATCTTTTTAACCTAAATCATTTACCGCAGATCAAAATTGAACTTCACACTAAATCATTTAATTAAATATCTTTGAAGATATGACTAGTTTAAAGTGTACCGGGCAAAGCCGGGTCAGGTCGCTAATAAGCGAATAAAAAAGCCTTCGAATCGTGCATACTGAAAGTAATGACGTGTGGAGACAATGACCCTCATAAAGAAAAGTGTAGAAAAGCTCAAATGCAACGATCCATGCGGAGATCCCTGCTTGGTATAAACATAAACATTAGGCGCAAAACTAGATAAGTGAATATCATTTATCATGTAGCGAAACGAAAATGGCAATGGACGGGGTATGTTGAAAGGCACAATGCCACAAGATGGACTCCCAGAATTCTGAAGTGGAGATTTTGAGAGAGTAAAAGAGGAATTGGAAGACCTCAAAAGAGATGGGCCGACGATAGTATATATAAACAACAGGGAAGGATGGAAGGGTATTGAAGAGGCCTATATCCAGCAGTGGACAGATTTAGCAAGAAGAAGAATATGTAAAAGTATTTGGATGTATTTGGTCTTACGGTGAGACGCTAGCC
The DNA here is from genome assembly GCA_016648135.1 of Agrypnia vestita. Classification (NCBI taxonomy): domain Eukaryota; kingdom Metazoa; phylum Arthropoda; class Insecta; order Trichoptera; family Phryganeidae; genus Agrypnia; species Agrypnia vestita. The sequence continues at coordinate 59,327 of JADDOH010014455.1, read as the reverse complement.
AAATAAACAAGTAGTCGGAATTTGGACATCAGAGAAACAAGTCTGCCAAATAAAAAAATATTTTTAGGATGTTTATTTCTATTAAAAAAAAATAATGTTCTTGCGAGAGGGCTATTATTTAAAAAATAAATAGTATAAAAGAAATTTATATGGATGGTAATATTTTATTTTGATCTTTTGTTAATATTTAAAATTCTTATTTACGAGTAGGTATACCTATTTCATTTTTAATAAAATATAATTTCCTATGAAGATTCTTTTTTATTCTGTTTCATATTTACCGCTTGAAAATATCTTTCTAAGGTTTTATTTTACTATAAAATTTTGAATATTTTGAAAATAAAAAAAATCTTTATGATGATGATTCTAGTTGGATTGTGGATATAAAAGTTATAAAGGAAGAAAAGAAATCTGAAATCAGACAATATAAACGTTTTATAATTCCATCTGAATCCTTTGTATAAAAATATAACATATTTTTTAATTAAAAAATTACAAAACAAAGTTAAATATATGTATATATTATTACATTTATTGAAATATAAAACATTTTTATCTTCTCCCAGAAAGACAATTCTTACAAATTAATGTTTTCTACGCGAAATATTTTGTTGTTTTAAATTTGTAGACATTCTTTCATAAAATGTTAAGAGTAATTTTTATTTCAAAGTACATCAGAGAGATTCGTCTCTTTGAAGGGCAGGCTCAAGAAAATAACGGTGAAAGTAACAAATTAACTGTATGTCGTAGGATCTGATTTACATATTGTATATTTGAAACTACGATTCATTTAAAAAATATATTTTATAATAAAAAATCACTTTGTAACTTGAGGAAAATTGACCAGAACCGGATCACCTACTAGAATAATAAATAATACAAGTCTACTTAATTTCCAATTTTTTTTTCAAAATTAAAAATTGCATATTGATTAAGTTAGTCCATGAACATTGTTACATGAATAAAAAGATTAATTTTTCTAGTAGATCATTTTTGGAAAAAAAATCTAAGTCCAAACAAAGAAACATACAAAATTAAAACTGCGTGTTTTTTTCTATCCAAAAAATTAAATCTTAAATCGTCAATAATCGGGACTTTTGACTCGTTATAACTTGACATTTTTCCCAGTAGGTATGCCTACGATGTGTTTCATATGTGGGGTATAAAAGCAAAGACAGCAATATCAAAAAAAAAAATAAAAAAATGTTTTGAATGCAGTCACCGAGGATTACTAATTTAAAATTTACTGAATTCTAGATTTTATATATCCGTCCCTTCCGAAATCATGCTTCCTATAAATTTATAAGCTTTATTTTCTATAAAATCTCGCATTCAGTACAACATAAATTAGTAATCCTCGATGACTGGATTCAAATTTTGTTAGATATTGCTGGTTTTGTTTTTATACCCCACATATTACGCCTGCATAGACTCAATTGTATATACAATTGTATCCACATAAAAATGTATTCCATTCGATCTTAAAAATCATTTTTCGATTTGAAAAAAATACAAAGTACTTTTCAGAAATGTTTTTTTAGTTTTTTTTTTAATAATATTCGTCGAGACCTCGATTCCTTTTCGAATCGTGTTTAATTCTATTGGATGCTTTACAAGATTTCACCCACTTTACTTTTTATTTAACAGTTATTTGTATTATAAATACAGAATTTGCATTTTCTTCACATTATCATAGATTTGAACAAGCTTTCAAAGCAAATAATACTCAATTTACAGGTTTTAATATTTTTGATAAAACTATAGTAAAAAAACTTTAAAAACATATCCCACAAAAAGTCATGCTAGATGCTTATTTACAGATTCCCTATTACAGTTTATGTATATTAAATTAATTTTTTTTTTTTTAATATTGATATTAAAAAATTATTTGAAAACCCTAAAAATATGGTACATTTATTCAATTGTTTAGAAGTAAATAGAGGAATTTTAAAAAGATATACATGTAGGGACTACTTGAATATAATATTACTGCTTTTTTTCATCTCTCATCATAAATTATAGTCACCTCGCATAAAAATTCTGTTTTTGGAACAAGAGAGTTGATTTTTAATTTAAAATAGTGTACGCCTGTTAAAAGGTAGAGTCCATTCATTTTATGAAAGCCACTTGCTTTAGTGTAAGTAACAGTGCGTTTACAAAACCTCGTAATATTATTTTTTGAGCAAATGACAGACCCAAAAATAAATACATAGGCATAAATAATATTTTATTTTCTAAACCTTAAATAAGCCTAAGTACAAGTATTTGAAAAAAAACTCATTCCGTTTTTAAATAAGTATGATATCAAAATTGTTATTAAATAAAATGAAAACATTGTCTATATGCTTTTTTAATAAAATACTCCAAATTGGATTTTTTTCAAGATTTTTTTAAAAATATTTTAGTTTATTGAAAATTAAAACAAATAAGTGAATTCATTACTATAGCGCATATTAATCATAAATAAAAATATATAACTCTCTACGTTGTAATGTCCGTACAATATAATAATATAAGAAGCAAATAAAAACTCTTAAAACTGTGAACTCTTAAAAACTTGATTGAAACTCTTGTCTGGAGTGTGCTGATGTGTGGCAGCGAAACATGGATCATCGGCTAGAGCATGTCCGGGAGGCTAGCGGCCTTTGAGATGTGGTGCTACAGGCGCATGGCGAGGATCCATTGGTCAGAACATATCCGAAACGACGAAGTGTTGAGCAGGGTGGGCGAAAAGAGGCGGCTCCTTAACAGAATCGCCCAACAGCGAGCAATTTGGGTAGGCCACAGTATAAGACATCCGAGCTTGCTTTTAACCATCGTCGAGAGAAATGTTGAAGGCAACAATCGTAGAGGCCGTCCGAGATTGAGTTACGTAGACCAGACTATCGGAGATGTGCGCTGTAGCACCTACCAAGAGATGAAGAGTCTGGCAGGTTACAGAGAGGAGTGGAGAGGGTTAGTGCTTGTTGCAGACCAATCCTAGGATTGCGACCCAAAGAAAAAAAAAGAAGCAAATAAAAACATAATTATGTTTTTAATAATGTCCATCACTAATATTATACAGACGCTATTCTAGATTGCACTGTTCTCCCAGTCTTAACTGGCGGCCGAAAAATATAGTAAAAGTGCGTCATTTTAACGATAATATTAATATATTTATAATTTAACGTCATTAATGAACAAAAACTACCCTTAATGATTTACATTCTCAAATTTTTCCTAATTTATGTTATTGTTTTTAATATTTATTCAAAGTTTTCATACAATATGTATGGTGGCACACGAAAATAAATAAAAATGTATAATTGACCAAACACATTTCTTAATAAAAATGCGTGTATTTACTAATTAAAAAATCTATAGTTTTTTTTTAAATTTTGTGGTTAATTTTTATCGCTCCTCAATTGATATCTTTAATTGTGAGATGTCAAAATTTACACATCATATGCGACCCCTGTGAGGCTCGCTCGTTTTTTTCAATACCGCGTGCCAGCCAGTTAAACACTGGCTGCTCAGCACAAGTTGCTTAGGCGCTAGCAATTTATTTTGAAAAATCGATCACTTTCACTTACCTCCCGTTTCTCCAGGCTTCCGGCAACAACAATTCTCTAAATATTTTTAAAGTATTTCCACGGGTTATGTTTTTCTCAGAATCGGATTTTTCTCCACGAGCTTACCACCAGGGGCGCACCGTAATTGGAAATCCCAACCCCCGCGCCTGCCCCGCACGCCCCTGGATGGAGAGGGGCGGAAGAAAAACACTTGTTACAATAAATATTACGCGTTTTCTTGACAAAATTCCGCCGAACTGTAGCTCCGGTAAATTGTTTAAAAATATATATTTTAGCGAAGAAAAACCTAAAACGAATTACGGAAAGGTTTTTTCGTTTGCTGATTTTTTTCGTGCTAAAATTAAGTATCTTTAATATAAAAAATAGTCAGATATAGATTTAGTCTCTGGGTGTGGGTGTATTTTTCACATTTCTCTCTCGGTCCAAAATTAATGAAGTTACGAAAGTTATATTACTTATTTAATTGGCGTCAACTTTTAAAGTTAACGTTAACGTTAACTTTAAAAATAATATTATAATTTTATAAAAATATAGCACTTGTCTAAGACCATTTGTGAGTTTATGACTACACGACTAGTTTCGACAACGATAAGTTACGAAAGTTTTTAAATCAATTTAAAACAAATCGTGTTAATCACCCATCTACGAAACAGTGAAGTGGGACCCACTACATTCTTGGGGTCTCTTTATGAGCAAAAACTCCCATACCCTGTAAATTTGCTACCCAATTCGTCTGTGGGACCCTTTATACTCGTCTTAAAATATTCGCACATCTGGGAACGCACTTATTTCCGAACGCCTGTTAGGTACTCTCTTAATTTATTGTCGCTAAATCGTTGCTGGTTTCCGTGGGATCGCCTGTTACAATAAAGACATTTTTTTTCGACAGCGTTGTTCTCGTTTATATACATATTCGAGTTTCCGGACGTTTCGCGAAACTGGTAGATTATTCCAGACGCTTCTAGCAATTACCATTTTACTTTTAAATGTCCGGAGCTCTGCAAAACCCGATTTCTGTAATTCTTTCCATTTCTACACAATATTTTTATTGAATAATACTGAAAAACTATTTGTTCGAAGTATATGTACGTCATGATGCAAGACTTGTGTCACGTCTATGAATTGGAAGGCCGGTAAATGTCTGAACGAGAGGAGAAGATTACCCAAGTTTAAGATGGGTGAATCTTAATAATATTATCGTCAAGTATAATCAAAATGCTTTCTTGAATGAAACCATTTGTAGTTTGGCCAACCCTTCGGTCGGTAGGGGCGGGCCCGTCTTACCTTCCCCGCCTAATTCCGCACAAGTGTCATTAAAATAGATGCGCCATTTATATTATGTTGCTGTCCGCACCCTCGGCATACAAAACCACCCCGGACCAACCCCCTGGCGCAACTTAAAGCCAGGCTAAAGGTGAGTTCTCGTTGTGGCGGATGAATTCCTTCAAGGTTGTTTAAAGATCTTTATCTAAACGAACAATATTGTTCGTTACGCGTAGAATAAATCTATAAACACCCAAAAATACTTCCATACATAATTTTAAAATAATTTTCACGCGTATTCTAGTATATATATATATTTTTTTTTTAAATAAATAGAGATGCGAACACGGAATACGTGTCACATCAATATTCTTACTATTTTCAAACTAAGCTAAACGCTTGTGCTATGAAAATAGGACTAACTTGCTAGTCTGGGCTGAGATTCGAACCCACGACCATTGGATCACGAGGCGAGTGTCCTAACCACAAGACCAACAAGCTACTTTATGTTAATACTTCGAAGAAATGTCCATATATACATAAAAATCAATATATTAATACAAATATAAAATGAAAGCCGTGTTTCCCTACCCTCCAACTTTTCTCCACAACCAGCCACAACCACCCACTGGTGTTATGGTAGTAGATAGCCCTTGGTGTCACATCGAAAATATGCGAGTTTGGTAGGGATGGCTGTGCGTGGGTGGGAGTGGGTGACGAAAATGTGCTTTCTAGCACATTGTTTTGTTATGGGAAGGCCGCAAATGCTTCAGATTGTTTCGAAATAGGCGCGCCGATTGTGTCGGTGAGTCTAGAAGGTTCCGGAAAAACCTGCTCTAAAAATTTCTGGAAGGAAAAGGTTCTAGAAAATTCCCTCAAGTTCTATAAGGTTCTAAACTGAGTGGCGGAATGTGTCGGTGTGTCTAGAAGGTTCCTTACATTCGATAAATTTTTTAAAAGTTCTGAAACGGAATGTTCTAGAAGGTTCGCGAAAGTTCTATGACGGTCCAAACAGTGTAGTAAAAATATACGCGTGCGAAGCCGCGCGGGCACAGCTAGTATAAAATAAAAAATATTTTAGTCAGAAAAATTTATGTCTCTTACCAGTGATGACATCTATATAATGGTTCATGGAGATAACTTATTTCAACTATACACGGCGATAGTGTAAGTCAAAGTGAAACATAGTACATAAATACACACATTTACACAACTTTCAAAAAATTTAGCTGTGGTGGTCAGCCATAGGTGGAATCGGTGAACGTTGTGTAAATTAATCACTTAAACAGTCATGTTATAGGTCCTTAAAACACCCAAAAAGACTTTGATACCTATTTTTCCGCATGAAGCTTCAACTCTGTGAGATAGATATAATATATCTTGATTAAAAAATATATGTTTATCTAGAAGATGATGATGACCTAGGAAAAATAGCTCTTCCGACAAGAAATTTAGCGCTTTTCTAATTGGAGGCTAATGCTTCCGTATTCATAGATTGAATATGTGGAAGTGTGAAAGAAAATATTCGCAACCTACCAAGAGGATCTTACGGTATTTAAATTAATTGTGTCGCGTTGTATTAAAATGTCTTAAATAGCAAAATAAGTCGAATAAGCACAGAGAAAATAGGTTATCGAGTTTATTGAATATTTTTACAGGCGAAATTTTTCACATGAATAATGCTTGTTACTAGTTTAATGAACAATAATGGAACCGTATTGGCTCTCCTATAGGAGCAGCTATCAGAATTATGAGCTGCAGAGGAATATAAGAACAAAAACGAGTAGTCAAGTAAGTGGTTAAGTAGTAAGCAGGCTACGACCATCAGATATGAGGGGATCGACTGAAGTAGAATGCAAAACTAATATTTGTCATATTTTTTCATAATAAGTTCTCTGAATTTCTGAACAATTTAATAGAAACATGTGGCATCTAGATGTAAAAGCATCACTTTCCCCATGGATCCCATATGGATAGTGCCTCTTTTGCATTTGTGCACAACAAATTATGTTTTTAATTATATTATTAATGATCATTTATGTAACACTTATAATAATAATTTACAATTACACCTAAAATATTCTAAGAATATCAGTAACAAATTTAAAAAAATAAACAAATAACCCATTTAATTGCCTAGAAAGGCGTACAGTAGGCGAATAATGAATTATAAAGGTTTTTCATATATATTTCCTCCCCAATATTTGCTGTCCCATTTCAAAATTATTTCCTGTATTCCATTCTCCGTTCTACCTTTCCTCATACCGTGCACTTATTGTGATTCAGTTGACAAAGACACGATGTGATTGGTTGCTTCGTAAGACTTGATCAAAGTGAACCTATAAAGAATATATTTATACTGAAATTACTTATCACTCCAAATAATTTGAGTGTTTATTTTTGAACAGATTGTTAGTTTACTTTGTAAAAACCACTACCAGATTTTAGGTCTACCGGTTTCGAGACGTACCCGTCTCTTCGTCAGGACCAACACTACACCACTACATTCACACAACACTACACACCTCAACCATAGTATTGTTACACTTCCACCAATAATTGATCACATGCGTGTTAGTCTTGTCAGGGACAAACATGCACTGATTAGCCTAATGAACCATCAGGGATCTACCGAAAGAGAGTGAGAGGGGGCGGGGTCTAAAGTGGGTGTTACCCCATATTTTGTGAACATTAAATTAACCAAAGGGCTTTATGGAAAATTAATTTGGTTATTAATTAGAGGTGCTCTATTATTCACCGCCTCCCTAATGTAAAAAATTTCTAAATTATTCAATTTTAAACCTTTATTATTAGTATTTAATATTTTCACCCCTATTTTTGCGTCAATTTTATTATCATTTTCTATGAGGTGGTTGGCAAATTCGGAAAAATTGTTCTTATTATTAAGTTTATTTTTTAACTGTCATGACATTGTCCAGGAGCGCTTTGGAATAATGAATAAGCACTGTCCCGATTTTTTGTGTTGTTAATTCCTATTCAGCTCCTGAGCTTTTAATCCTGTTTTACCTAACAGTACAGGTGGCCTATAACACAGAGCTGAACTGCTTATTGCCACAATGTTAAACGTGACTCATTTTATAATCATCCTTACCTAAATACCTACGGTTTTGGTCAAAAAATAGGCGAAAATTTCAAATTTCGCTGGCCGAATAAGTCCATCCGACGCAGTTATTGTCGTTATACGCTTATCCCTGATGTTTCTATTTTATATCTATCGAGTAGCCATTTTATTTTACATTTTGGATGATAACTTTATTGTTGTATTTCTGGGTGCATGTCGATTATTACTAATAAAAAAACAGGACAAAGATACCAAAAATTCTGGCCAAAAACGGCATGTTTCCTCAGACTGAGTATTTACTATGAAAAAAATAAAAGGAAGACATTCTACCAGCATTGAAGAAATAAGTACAGAATCGCTGAAAGAATTAAACAGCATGCCGAAAATAACGTTTGAAGTACATCGAAAATTAAAAAGCGCTGACATAAGGGGGACTACTTTCATGGAAACAAAATTTATACGGTTGAATAAATATTGAGATACCATTAACAGCGACGACCTCTATGTATACTATGTCATGGAAATTACTAAGTTTTGACCATAGATGACTACTGCAAAGACCTTTCCAATATTTAAAAGAAACATCTATACAACTTTCAAAAATTTTATGTGTGGATGTTGTTATGGTGGATTTGGTGTACCTTGCATTATTTTAAGTAATATTTTAAACCAGCTTTTATAGGACATACACCGTATTGCTGCCACTTGAAACTTTCATATGTGTTTTCCACATAAATAGCTTTGTCTCTGTTAGACTTCTATAACCTTCTTCTTCTTGTGGTGCCATCTCCTATCGGAGATCGGCGATCATTCTGGTGATTACGATTTTATTTACCACTACACGGAAAAACTCAACCGAGTTACACATATACCAGTCCCTCAAGTTACGCACCCATAAGACGTAGCGTCTTTCTACGCCTCTTTTACCACTTATTTTTCCCTGGATGATGAGTTGGTTTAGACTTTATTTTGGTCCTCTTATAATATGTCCGAGATACTCCAGCTTTCTTGTCTTGAAAATTCGTAGCACTTCTCAGTCTTTTTCTATACGCCGGAGGACTTTATCATTCGTCACTCTATCCATCCGGAATCTTTCAAAATGCGTCTATAGATTTACATCTCAAAAGCCTCGACTTTGCCAATTAGTTCTCGGTTAAGTATACATGCTTCTAATCCAATAAGAGAATGGCATAAATATAACACCGAGGTATATATTCTATCTTCTTCATGTGCCCTGTCGGATCCCCCCGACGTCGGCGATCATCTGGGAGAAAGTTTCCCTGTCCAGGGCAGTGCGGAACAGCTCTTCCACGCTTCTTATCCCGGTCCACTCTCGGATGTTTCCAAGCCAGGAATGCCGCCTCCTTCTGACCCCTCTGAGACCCTCAATCTTCCCCTTCATGACGAGCAGAAGGATGGAGTATTTTTCGCCTCTCATTATATGACCAAAATATGAAATTTTACGGAGCTTTACTATGTGAAGTAACTGTAGGTATGTTTGTATTTGCTCTACGTAAAACTTCAACATTATTAGTCATGTCAGTCCAAGATATCCTTAACATTTTACGATGTATCCACATTTCGAACGCCTCTAGGCGATTTAGAGTAGTCACCTTCAGCGTCCATGCTTCAACACCGTAAAGTAGAACTGAACATACGTAGCATTTGATCAATCTCTGTCTGAGCTTCAAGTTTAAGTCGTCATTACAGAGTAGACTTTTCATCTTATTAAAAGATACACGGGCTGTCTCTATTCTGCATTTGATATGTTTTGATATATTTTTTTATCTATATGTATATGATTTGATCTATATGATTTGATATATTCTATAATCTATTAAAATTATGTAATTAAAAAATAAGGAAGAAGAATATTCCGCCTATTATTTGAACAAACTTAGAATATTTGTTTCTTTGAAACCAGTCGATACCGAAAGATAAACTTTATTTACGAATTACTTTGTACACCTGCCCCGGATAGGAGGAGATCCGTGGTTCGAATCCCGGTAGCAGCCAAATATTTTTCGTTGATTTGATTTTTCTGTGTTCTTTCTTATTGATTAATGAATTTGGTTTTATGTCCGAACTTTATTCGGTTTGATAGTCTGAAGCGTAGATTTAGTAGATTACCTTTATATTTATTAATTTTGTATGTAATAATAGGGTCCGCTTGTGAGCTTCATGTCTTTATGAATTAATGAAGTCTTTATAAATTAATTAAAGCAAAGAAATTACTTATAGTTGGATGACAGAATTTTATTCATGGTTCTAAAAGTAAATGAAGATTCGTTTAACTTACAGGATATAATTAAAATTAGTTGAGTATAGGTACTTCGAGAAAACAAGGTAGAGTTAAATGGTATTGTTTCTAAATTAATACTGTGGTTTCGGCTGTTTCTGATCTCGTTGACAGGTGGAAACAATCTAAATGATGTGGTTCAGTGCCCCGCTTTAACTGCGGAGAACTACTGCCGATAGATGGCATCCTGTGTCCCTTGTCCCATTATTACGAGTGAATAAAAATCGATCGTGTTTTTTCTGTCAAAGTTTACGTTAAATCCATAATATGATACAATATGAAACTTTGTAGTGATTATTACTGCGAAAACTTAAACCATGCAAATATAATGAACAAATAAAAATATATAATTTAACCCTACGTGAGTTTAATTATATTTCTATTTATTACTTATCAAGCTTCGAGGGTATTAGAATATCTCATCAACATTAAACTAACTACATTTAATATTGATTATTTTATAATATATATTAGGTGGAAAATCACATAATTAATTGATTAGGTACTGACAAAATGAGCCGGAAATACTGGTGTAAAGGAACTTGTAACGAGAATTTTGAGAGTGAAGTAAAGGTATTATGAATGAATAAAATGAATAATTTGGTTTAATGTTCAGAAATTAAAAGAATTTGATCTCTCAACAATATCAATTAAATTTCTCAACAATTTTGCTTTCATTCAGTTTTCACGCCTTATCTCAATATTCCCATTACAGCCACATATACACCAGTTACTCCAGCTAATTTCATCAGTAAGTACTAAATCAATAATTATTTGTATTTCCATCTAATCCATGTAAATAAATCTGTATTTGAATGCGGTCAATTTTAAACTTCACCTCTCGATTTGAGATTCTCATTCTCGCGAAACTTGAGTATATATAAAATATAAAAAATATAATTCAACTCACTTATATGTAACAAAGTTTATCTTTCATTATTGGCAGAATTAGTATCAACTTTGTAGATATTCATAATGATCTTTATTAAGTATTATTTTGAAAAATAAACACTGTTATGCTTGAGTTTATTAACACTGCTTAAGTTTCGAGAGAATCAGTACCTACATCTCATTGAGAGGTGAAGATATAGACAATGTATGTTTCTATATCTATGTCTTTTAAACTGGAGTAGTATTATAAGCTCAACTAGAGTTATAACAACGTTTATTTTTCAAAATTATCCCTAACTAAGATAGTTTATGTTTTTCATCCAATTTAATGTTTTACACGATATATTTATATATATTGAGGTAAATAGATTAAATAGTAATAATTTATAAAAGGTTGAAGATTGATCAAGGTCCCTTGAATGCCTCGCCAGAATCCCGCGCGTTCTGTATAAGTACGGTCCTATCCTTTAAGTACTCGCCCCGTAGCTAGCGCGGAACTTTTCCTGGACCCGGAGGTTAATATATTCAGAAAACAGGGTGCCCCAAATCCCTGTTACGTTACTAGAGTGTCGTCGGATGCCACCCTATACATATACATGACACATAACGCTTAAACAGGGTGTGCTTTACGTCCGAAACAGCTATCCACTCATGTTTCATTCATGGGATATCTTTTATTTAGGGGTGGTGGAAAAAATCAAATCCGATTTTTAGGGTTCTTCTCGAGTGTTTATTGGATGCGGTAAACACCGTATCATAGGACTCGATCATTTTTTACTCATACGCTGTATGTGGTAGATACGTAATACTGACAATCTTTATTTTTTCGATAATTATTATAATGTTTATAATGTGGTTTCCCAAATATTTTAGTTTTTTTAAAATAAAAGCTTTTTCGCGTTGCTCTGAAAAGAGTATATATTTTATTAGCAAAAGAACATAATATTTCATATTAAAATTTAAAAATAATAAAAGTACACACCTGAAAAGAGAAACAACATTTAAAGCTATTTTTTTATATTAGAAACTTTATCCATTATTAAATGTGTATTATTCACCGGTATATTATAATTTTCTCAATAGCTCGATTGTCAGTTGTTTGTGAAAGAATTTTCACACAAATTTAAACGTTCCATTTTAACAATTCAAATTAAATGAAGATCAGTAGGTACCTACCGATCTTCATTTACATGTTCATAGATAAATTAAGCAATATATTTCATAATTCAAGTGTTGTTATTTAAAAATTGGATAACACAAATTATGTTTTATTTAATTTATAAAATATACCTACCAACTTATTTGTTGAAAATATTAACATGTTTCGTGCCAATGGTATCTTCGTTAGGATACAACATATACTGAGTATACATTTTATCCTAATGAAGGGATCATTCTGATTATATCGTATATACTGGATTCTGACTATATCACATAGTGATTGTAATTATTTATAAGCCGAGGGGGAACATATATCTTATAAATAAGTCTATTATTTTAGGGGTACTCACTATAGTTTTGGAGATTACCTCCTACAACCAAACTTACAAACGCTCTGGTACACTCTTTATACAGGGTGTACCAGAGCTAGCAGCAGAAACTTGGCCGGTAGATTCCTGCCTACGTTATGAGTTTAAAATGTTCAAGCAACCATGTTTGCATTTTTTGTCAATTTTTCTGACAGTTATCATTACAGTAACTTATTTTGATTACGAAAAATTCGTTCACTTTAATACAAGTCGAATAAAATGATAAAAACATTGCAAAAATTGTAAAAAGTTTTTTTTTCAAGATTTTTATCATTTTATTTCAGTTGTATTGCAGCAAATGAATTTTGCATAATTTATATAAGTTATTGTAATGATATTTCAACTTTATGCAGAAAAATAGTTCAGAAATATTGGAAAAAAAATGCAAATTTTGATACTTCATATCTCCATAACTATTGATATTAAGGTCATAGTTGCTTGAACATTTTCAAATCATAATACAGGCAAAAATCAACCGGCCAATTTTCTGCTGCTAGCTCTGGTACATCCTGTATATTATTAGTATAGATAACGCGCGTACATAATTACGCGAACTTAATATTTAAATAAAAAGTACTTACGAGGTTACAGCGTTGTCGCTTCGAAACTGGAAAGCTAATTTGTTTCAATAATTCTTGTTTCACTTCTCTTTGATGGTAGCAATATTCGTGGTGCAACAAATTGCAGCAGACGGCGGGACGGTAGTAAAATAAGAAGTGCACTTAGAAGTGCAAAGTGGCCGCTCCTGACCGAAGGTTAAGTCCGTGTAGCAACAATATGTTCACGACTCGCGTCGGCAGGGTTAGTATGATTACACTGAATGTGTGTGATAACTGCCTTTTGAACCTGCCCAGTGTTTCCACATATAAATGAGCAGTATAATTTACAATTATTTTAATTATCCAGTAAATTAAAAAAAAATTAAGACGCGATTCTATATGCTTTCTTTGCATACATTCGTAAACGATTTTTTCCCATACAATATGCAAATATTCAACACATTATGCTTTAATATCTTATGTTGAACGTTATTTTTGTTGAATCGTTGTTTTCTAAGCCAAAGTTATCCGGAGAAATTAGAAATCTAAAAAAATTTGCATACATATTCGTAAACGATTTTTTAACATCCCACATGCAATATGCAAATATTCAACACATTATGCTTTAATATCTTATGTTGAACGTTATTTTTGTTGAATCGTTGTTTTCTAAGCCAAAGTTATCCGGAGAAATTAGAAATCTAAAAAAATTTGCATACATATTCGTAAACGATTTTTTAACATCCCACATGCAATATGCAAATATTCAACACATTATGCTTTAATATCTTATGTTGAACGTTATTTTTGTTGAATCGTTGTTTTCTAAGCCAAAGTTATCCGGAGAAATTAGAAATCTAAAAAAATTTGCATACATATTCGTAAACGATTTTTTAACATCCCACATGCAATATGCAAATATTCAACACATTATGCTTTAATATCTTATGTTGAACGTTATTTTTGTTGAATCGTTGTTTTCTAAGCCAAAGTCATCCGGAGAAATTAGAATTCTAAACAATTTTGCATACATTCGTAAACGATTTTTTAACATCCCACAAGCAATTTGCAAATATTAAACACATTTTGCATCAATAATCTTATGTTGAACGTTATTTTACTTGAATCGTTGTTTTCTAAGCCAAAGTTATCCGGAGAAATTGGAAATCTAAAAAAATTTGCATACATTCGTAAACGATTTTTTAACATCCCACATGCAATATGCAAATATTCAACATATTATGCTTTAATATCTTATGTTAACGTTATTTTTGTTGAATCGTTGTTTTCTAAGCCAAAGTTATCCGAAGAAATTAGAAATCTAAATTTAACATAACCCTAATTTAACGAATTTGACATTTTGTTCCGACGCCTCATGTCAAAGTTGGATCTGTGGACTAAAATCATAAATCTGAAATCAGAACCTTTTCTTTATACTATAATTGATGAATTTTGAAGTTATCTAGGTAATCATAATAAAAAATTATCAATCATTATCATAATTATGTATCTAAAATGATTTTATAATGTTTGTTAGTCATTCATTTTACATAAAGTTTCAGAGCTCTTATTAGTGGGGAAGTTGATGAATAATCAATTAGAAGATTCCACCACAACAAACAACAAAAAACAAATATATGAAGTCAGTTAAGTAAAAGCATGTAAAAAACACGGTTCGATTGGGTACTCAAAAAAATACCGACTAGGTTTTGTGTGTTCCATCTGAACTTTTTTTACGCTTCAACAAGCCAAAATACCCAATATCAGAAGCAAAACACATCACAAAACACCCAGTAAAACATAGCCAGGAATCGAACCCGGAACTCTCGATGTGAGAGACAGTATTATGCCCTCGGGCTACGAGGGTCGCTATTGGACTTGTAATGTAAAATGTTTGATGTAAAAAGTATGTACCAATTATGAGGTATTATGTAAATGATTTTACCCAGTACAAGGTCATTATTTTTAATTATTTATTTTATTTTTAATTTAAAGACTATCGACAGGTCAGAATGACCCTAATGTATAATCATTAGTACAGTTACATTTTACAGTAAAACATTAATACATTATACAATATAAGTATAGTACAATAATCGACTACAAGATGACCGAAGTTCACATTTTCCGCACGACATAAAAGGCATGTAGGCTCCCAGGTCAATCAAGTCAGAAAATGTGTACCCGCGTCTTTGTGGCAATATTTTTTTTGTTTAGGTTGATTTCCGAAGAGTAATTCCATTGCAATGATATTAATAAGATTTTTCCAGTGTAACTGTTTAGAATGTGCAAGACCTGGTCCGCCATATAAGTATACAGGTTATATACAAAATTACAAAAGTTAAATCAAAATTATACCTACATGTGAAGCAGAAAAAGAGAATGACATATAGAGAAAGAAAAACTAATAAAAAATGTGATGCTAATAAATAAATAATAAATAAGTAAATGCTTCCTTTTGCTTTCGATTTTTATTGCATGTTTTATTTTATTTATTTATTATTTGATGTTGCCACGTAAGTAGGCGTATATTTGCGTATACGTAAAAATTCTGTCATGTTTTTGATTTACTCAAAGCTCCCTTATTTACAGGTCCCTTAACTCTTCACCCTGAGTTATGCTCACGCGAGCTGCATATCCGATTTCGGTTCCGTAATCCGAGATCCAAGTTGTATCACGTACTTGCACATGCCAACATTATGTCGTGAAAAGGAAACAATACCGAGCTTGTCATCATATATTGGATTTATTATTTTCTGGGAAGAAGCAGGGAAGCCCGCTGTTGATACGGTATTGCAAGCCAGTACTTAACCGGCATTATCTTCACTGGCTTAAATGTCCAAAAAGGATTGAATATAAGTTATGCCTCACAATATTCAAGGATATTCACAACATGGCCCCTCAATATATAACCGATTTCTGCGTTACATTTTTTGCAAATAACAGACAACCAACACTTCGCTCAGCACCAACATCTAATACAAGTAGATTATTTGAAGTGAATTTCGTCCACAAAACAATTTCGGAATGGAATAAACAACCTAATCAACTGAGACAAACAGAGAGCTAACCACATTTCAAAAAATACCTAAAGACGCACTTGTTTAGACAATTATATAAAAACCTATAGAATTAGACCGTTACAACACTACCTAATGATTTCCAATCCGCAAAAATACCTGATTCTTCCTAGCACTCCCAACTTTTATAATTTTAAACGTTAATTCCATTTTTGCATGTCATCCAGTGAATAAGTATTAGTAAATAAGTTTTTAAGCCATTTAGTTGTTGTAAAGTAGGTATAATTAATTATGATAAATAAAATAAAAATAAAAAAACAGAGCGATGCGCATAATACTGAAGTGTAATAGGAGAACTAAAATAACAAAAATCTTGAATGCCCTTGGACTAGAAACCGTAAATCAAAGAATAATATATAATATAATGGTGCAAACATTAAAAATTAAACATGGATTAGTACCCAAATACTTTGATGACAGGATGAAGCTGAATAAGGATTATCATTCCTACAATACAAGAGGAAACGACAATATAAGACTACCAAAGAAAAAGAAAAACACCTCACGAAATTGTATGATGTATAAAGGTATAAAAATCTTCGATAGTCTACCAAAGGAAATTCAAAACATGGAGAATATAAGGAGGTTTAAACCGGAGTGCAAACATTTTATTATAAAAACTTTTAATGATTAGATGGAATGCAATATGTCTAAGTGAAATCATATTAGCCCACACAACATTATGTGTGGAACTAAATAATTAAAATAAGTAAAATAAATAAATAAAGATTTAAAAAATAATAATAAACTGCCTATCTGCTCGAGTCGAGATAAAATTAGTAGAAATATATTGCTTCAAGTGAATTAATACAACAGTGTATGATTCTTGTACTTTTGGAACCAGTAGCACTTCCAACAGACCGGCGTGTTTTATTTCTGCAGTGAAGTTTTATTTCCACTGCTGGGTAAGTCCCGGGCTCCATTCGCCCCACCTTTACCCCAAGTGTAACGGCCTGCGAAGGGTTAAAACTAATTGCATTTGTTCCCACAACTGTCTTTTCTGAGGTGTTTCCCACTATTTCTTCCTTTCTGGTCCCCGAAAACCTCTTGCTGTACTGGGTTAATGATAATTATTGTAACAGTTTTTTGTATTTCGAATTCCTGAATTTTATATTTATCTATGTATGTGTGTTAATCTTTAAACAATGCAAACGTAGATACGCACATATGCTGTTATATAAAAAAAATATCATAAATTCATAATAATTTATCAATTCATAACCCAACCAACTTACGAAACTGTATTTATATTTTTCGAAATTTACATTTGAACAAAGAAAATGGAAATAAAAACAGTTGTTTTTTTAAGTTCTACCTTTTGAATTTTCTGAGACGCATTTCATATTTTAAGGGCATTATCAATCATAAGGCAAAATGCGTCTTAGAAAACTAAAAATATAGAACTTACAAAACAAGTGTTTTTATTTCCATATGTGTGATTATGGAGTTCTATCAATTTAACTGTAAATGGTTGCGAATATTTTATACGAGACGAACGTTTTTCCGAGAAACGATTCTCGACGTTTCGTTGAATGCTTATTCAACGTCATCAGGAGGACGACGTTTACCCGCCGAGGCTGATTACGCTTTCGAGGGCATAAATTAAATGAACTTTTTCTTCAAATGTAGCAAATTTATTTTGTGGTTACATAATTATAATTGATATAAATTAACTTTGTTAAAACCACTTATAAATTGAATAAAATTCAACATGTTTCGAAGCCAATGGCTTCTTCGTCAGGATAACAAAAATAATATTTAAAAATCGAAGTATAGAACAAAATATTAAATCATATATGGAAAATGATAATATAAAGTACCTAAAATAATAATAATAATAATAATAGTAATATAAGGTACTTTATATTATCATTTTCCATATATAACTTTTTAATATTTTGATCTCTACTTCGATTTTTAAATATTATTTTTGTTATCCTGAGGAAGAAGCCATTGGCTTCGAAACATGTTGAATTTTATTCAATTTTTAAGTGGTTTTAACAAAGTTAATTTATATCAGTTATATGCACATTGTTGTGGAGTGTTCACTTCTTCTACAATAGAGGTCGCCCGTGTGCAATATGTAGTAGTTCTATAAAATTTTCTCTGAAATAATAAAAAATAAAGATAATATTTTCTAAAAGTATTACAATATTTATCAATAAATATAATTGCTAAGAATTTATATTCAAACAATGACAAACTTTTGCCGTTTATATCTCACTTAGCTACATCTGGTTAAAAGGTCGCATGAAATCAAAGGAATGAAAAGCTTTGTACGCACTGAATCTGAGGCCTTTATTACACTGAGTTTAGTTTTAAGTAAGAATAAGTACATTTTAAGTACTGTGCGGATTACACCGCAAAAGTATTAAATTTATGAACGCCGTCTCTGGCAAAAGAAATACATCTACAGCCCAGGGGTGTCTAATCAAGAGAGAAAGTGAAGTGGATAGTCGGGTCGTACTGGCCTCAGGGACGCTATCAGAGCCCTGGCGGTAGCCGACCGAGTTGGGTGCTTTTGTAGTTTGGTGCGAGTCTCTGCTAGAGCACGAATTCCCTAACCGTCAACAGATGGAGGCAGGTGCGATCTCAATTCATAATTACTTAATCGGATACTTTGTGTTTTGATAGTAAATGTTTGATGTTTTCAATGTTTAGATTTCATTTTTATTACATAATTTCAATGAAAACTTCATATTAATTAGAGTGCGTCTTATATGGCCCCAAGGAATCACACAAAGTGAGTAGCTTGTTGATGTAGTGGTCGTAACGCACGCCTAGTCTTCTGATGTTCTGTGGTATAAGCCCCATTTCAGGGTACCAGCAAATTAATCCTATTTTCATAGCACAAGCGTTTAGCTTAATTTGAAAATAGTAAAAATATTGATTCAACACGTCTATGCTTTTGAACGGAATTGAATCATGGCGCTCAAAATATGCGTGTAGCATGAACTGACTTTAAGCATATAAAATGTGGTTGCACCGTAGAATGTTGCGCATACCGTAGACAGATAGGGTCAGCAACTCAGGTGCGCTCCAGAGAGCCACAACTGAGAGAGTGGCATATTTGGATAATGTGCATTTCCATTTGATCAATATCGCTAGAAAGCAGATCTCATGGTTCCGTAATACAGGTACTTTATACCCCTTAACACCAATACAGCAAAACAATGTGCGTCGTACGCACGGCTTACACATACTAATTCGATTGTCTTTCTTAAATGGAAAGACCTTTACTCTCAAGGAATATTCAACTCTCTGTTGGGGGGATCAGACACGATACTTGGAGAAGATAATATATTTATTTTCATTATTGATAAAATAGTACACATATATTATGTAACAGATGAAATATTCAACAAATTCGATGTATTCGATATAAAACAAAATTTATGCGAATACTATTCTTAAATATACATACAAACACAAAAATACACAGTTTAAACCAACTCAAACAATAATTACCACACGGTCAAATAAACTCAAACTACAAATCCCAAGGTTACATACCGCGTATGGACAAATGAGCTATAGCTATTTCGGACCCAAATGACTTAATTGCATTTTTGACGAATTAAAACAATCCGGGCTAACCACAATTTACAACCCTAACATAAAATACAAAATAAAATAGTGGATTCAAAACAAGGAGAGAGATAAAACACAAACACACTAACACAATTTAACCTCATATATATGATATATTTTCTATGATGTTACTTTAAACACTTTATAATCTATTTACTATGTTTTTAACCAACACAATATTATGAACTACGCCTGTCTCAACACAGATATTTCTAGTGACACAGGCACAGTCCAAACAAAATCTTATAATTATAATTAAATAGAAATAAGTAAATAAATAATAAAACTATATTTATGCCTGCTAACATTAGCAGATTTGTGAGAACAGGTGTTATGGAGCAGTACCTTATGAATAGTAAGCTTCGTGTAGCCAAAGTTGTACCCGCGGCTTGCATTATGGAGAGTGGAGGACGCCAGCGTGACCGGCATACATGACGCATCATCGCCGCCCTTACATGTTAAGGAGCAACTCGTACCGGGGCGTGTATACGCGCCAATTTGGGTCACATTAACCCTCCGATAAAAATTATTTATTTCACAAATAGACATGTCGTCAGAATACGTCATTACGAAAAATAAATTTATCTATAAGATGCAAATTTTTATTTTTTAATATTACGTAGAGTTATCCCGCCTATTAAACTATAAATACACATACGTGTTATCGCTGCAAATAAAGATACAAAAAGATACTGTATCTTGCGCTTGGAGAGGGACTTATTTATACTTTTTATAATTAGTATTTTGCATAAAAAGAGCTCAAAAATTCCCAGATGGCCCAGAACTGGGAATAATGGAAAAAAAGAGCAAGGATAACCGATCCCAAATGAAATGGAAAATAGGAAAAGAGAAAGAGAAGAATAATCAAAAAATAAATGTATTATTTAACTGTATTTTTTCTTGAGTTTACTTAATTTACCTTATTTATTTATTTTTTATCTCTAAATATACCTATATAATTTTTCCGATGGATTTTGTCATGTTGATATAATTTAGATGTGTTTATTTAGTTTTGCAAAAATATTTTCTTAAATTAATTTAATAAAATTTTTTTTTTTGTAAATTTTTTTAATTTCGGAAATGTAAATAGTTTTTGTGTTGAGAAAGTTGATTTTTTTTTAAATATGACTTTGATAGTCTTTCTCTGTTTAACTTTTAATGAGTTCATTACTTTAAAATTGCTTTAGTCTGCTTTTGAAAATAATTATGATTTATGATGTTATGAAATCTGTGCATAGTTGATTCCACAGTCTAGCCAACTACAATAAGAAGCTGAAGAATTCATCATTTTGAATGGGGATAGTGAAGTACTATCAGCTGAATGGAGTGGAACGCCATGATTGGATAGAACGTTGTGTTTCTATTTCACCTACTGAAGTGAGTGGGGATTGAAAGGGATATTATAAAGTAGAGATGAATTATGACGTTATCGGATTGTAAGCCAATGGAAATAATTGCCGAAAGATGGCATTAGATCGAATTTTTTGAGGTTGAAGATGAAATGGTAACATACGTTTTGAAGGCGTTCCAGGCACATTAGCGTAATCAGGCAGAGGAGAAATATTTTCATTTTAATTTATAAAGGTATTATTTATTTCCACCCCACCTGATACAGGGTTAATTGGATAACATTAATAACCTCCCAGGACTATATTATTGCCTTGATTGTGAGTCAAAAAAATTTAAGCAGTCATGATCTAATTATCAATAGTTATGGAGTTACGAAATATCAAAGTTTGCATTTTTTTTTATTTTCCTGACTTATTTTTTACAAAAAGTTGATCTTCAATTACAATAAAAATTAATTTTTTCAATACAAGTTAAATAAAATTATAAAAAACCTGCGAAAATTCCAATTGCAATGTTTTCATTGCAATTGCAATTGGAAGGTTTTTATTATTTTACTTGACTTGTTTTAAAGGGAATGAATTTTTCGTATTCGATATAAGATAATATAATGAAAATCCAACATTTTACAAAAAATAGGTCAGGAATATTTCCACTATTATTGATATTAGGTCATAGTTGCTTGAACATTTCCAACTCATAATTAAAACCTGGAATATAGTCCTGCGAGGTTATTTATGTTTTACAAATAACTGTATATTGAAAACGTCAACATGTTTCAGGATCAATGGTCCTTTCGTCAGGATACAATGTACTACTAACAAATTGAAAATCAAAACTCGAAATATAGACACTAAAAATATAAAAAATAATACACGTATGGGAAATTAATCAATATTTAAGCATTAGCCTGAAAACAAATTTTAAAAGATAACTATTTTTTAAAAAGTACCTGGTTACTTATAATATTCAATTTAATATTAACTCTTCTCCTTATTTTCAAGAATCACCTTTATCCTAAAGTTAAGGGTAATTCTTTAATAAATAACTAACTAACTAACCATCACGCCCGTTTACTGCAGGAGTAGGCAGAGAGTATTGAACGCCACACTTTTCTATCCTGGCACACCACTTTTGCTTCGGTCACATCCATACACCTTTTCATACAAGTTCTACGGTTGTTGTGGTATTTAAGAAGGCCATCCTCAAATACTTGTAGTATTTGATCGTGCCAGGTCTTTCGCAGACGCCCTCTATCCTGTTGCCTTCAACAATCGCCTCATATATCTACTTAAACATCCTTTCCTCGTTCATACGTTCCACTTGACCAAACCATCTCAGCACTCCTTTCTTAATTCTATCTACCACACTACAGTCAGCATTAGGTACATTCACTTCTAATTTGTTCATTCCTCACGCTATCGACCAAAGATTTTCGACACAAGCGTCTTAGTGACCGCATTTCCACCGCATGCAGTATGCTTTCATTTCTCTTTTGCCAATTTCAGGCTTCACTTTCAAAAATCAGGGTTGGTACTAGAACTCCATTATTTACCGCTAGTATTGCTTCCTTTGACAGATTCTTATTGAGCATAATTAATAAATAAACATTTTTAATATTTGAATTGTACTCTCTCTCTGTCTCTTCCAATGACGATCAACCTTTTCTTATCTTTTATGCAGGTACCATGGACACCTTTATCATAAGTAAAATGATAATAATCGGCTGAATCACGTTATAATATAAGGGTTGTGTTTGTCCCGTGGTAAAACCGTATCCATAATTTATGTTTCTGAATATCTCAGTTTGAATTAATGTTGAGCTTACGATAAACCACATCGCAGCGGCTGTCTTCGACAATTTAATCGAATGTCTAAAACTATCGTACACATTTACGATGAAATTATATAAAATAATTTATCATTCAGAAAGCAGTTAAACTCTTTTGGTTTAAAAGGATGAAAGCAAATAAATATTCTGTAATTTATGTTTATATTTAAAATAAGTACGGAAGAGGTATTTCATAAAATCTCGACCCTAAACAAATAGACGTGTTAATAACATACAGAATTATGTGCCCGCGATCCCTGTTGTAAATTCTTAAAATTTACATTCGGTTTGTAACGCACACCCCACCCTGTAATTATTGTCATACAAGATTCCCCCGAGGGGGAAAACACGGATTTTATAAGACAACAAAATGTTTCCCAAAACCGACATACAGTGTGACCGGTATTTTACTTCTTTTTGTAAAAAAATATTTTTGATATAAAATTACTTTTGCCTTTTATAGAATAATATTTAATAAATTATTCATTTTATTTCCTACAATACAAAAAAACGCTGACTTGAAATATACTTCCGACGATGTTTGCAAAAGATCAAACCAAAACAAAATTCAATGGAAAAAAATAGGGGTGATATGATAAATAACACGTTAATATAAATAAATATATATGCAATTGTATCCTAACGAAGAGGCCATAGGCCTTGAAACATGTTGATATTTTCAATATAAAAAAGTGGTGAAAACTTAATTAACTTAGCTAAACTTTTATTTTATTAATTATATAAGTAAATAAATCATTATCTCTGCCAATCTTTCGTAATACATGTATATGAATGCACGTTTAGTATTATAGTAATATTTACAATATTACCTTAAATATTCTGTGAAAAAATACATAATCATTCAAATTATGTATTAATGAAAATAAAATTAATGTTGTTGAGATTATTTATGGTCAAATATTTCTGTTTTCTCTACTTATTACTTTAGTTTTATACATTACCTTTCGATGAGAGTTTCTGTCACTCTCGAAACTCCAGGAGTAAAATATTAATATTTAATTAAAAACAAATAGAGAAAACATTAAGATACATTATAGTTTTTTATATAACGGCCCAGGGCTTACAACCCTTATGGACCATCATATAAAAGTCTTCCATACATGTTTCTCATATAAATAGCTTCGTCTTTGTAAGACTTCTATAATTTATCTTAATTAAATAATAATACTTCAGTGGACAAATCTATTAGCTGTGTTTTCAAAACACACGTATTAAAATATTGTTTTAGAAAACATATTAATATTCCATCCATTTTAATGGTAATACCTAAATCAAATTTATTATTATTTAACTTGATTTTACATATTTAAATAGAATGTGTTCTTACGTTATGTGTCAATAGAGTTAGATTAAATTCATTTTTTAAATTTAATTTTGTATGCAGAAGGTAATGTAAAACTTAATGTTAAATTAAATTTAAGGTGAGTTCTTTATAACCACAAGGAAATAATTTCAAAGGCGTTTTCCGCATGCAGTCAATTATAATCCATAAATCAAAATGTTTAAACTTGACCTCATTATAAATTATATTTTTACAAATATTGAAATTATCCTCAGTTGCTCTAGCGAAACTCTTCTTCTAAATTTATATAAACTCGATGGTGATCTGGGGCCTATAATTTGAACATGCCCTAAAGCAAGCGCTAGTCGAGCAATCAAAGACCAAGAACGCAGCGGCAGCGAAGAATAACATAGCGCTGTCTCTAAATACTTAACCTGTAAATTTTAATTACACCATGCAAATCTAGAATCTTCAGAAACAAACCAAAATATATCCAATTGTGAGTATATATTCTTGCACACGTGTGCCTTTCTTTCTTGCTTGCCATACGTTATAAATTGATCACGAATTTGCAACAAAGAAAACATTGCCTCGGAAAGAAAAACAGTGCAGGATGCACTCATAACTAACAGATACTCTCCAAAAGTACGGACATCAAGAAAATGATCTAGCATATGCGATGTTCCAAGAAATAAAACATACGTACCTTACATCAGAGGTCTTACTGACAAAATCAGGCAGATGTTGCTGAAATTAAATATAAAAACAGTTTTCAGCCTCCATAGTTCGATCTCACCTCACCGCACACGATATGTTAGGTAGTGTGAAAGATAACACACCGTTCGAGTCTTCAGGTGTATACAGAGTGCCATGCGATTGTGGAGCGTTCTACATAGGACAAACCAAACGCAATATCGCTACACGTTGAAGGAACATATTGGAGCAATTAAAAACAACAACACCAATGTATCGGCAATCTGCGAACATGCATCCAAAGGGAATCTCTGTCACTTCATCAGATTTGACAAGGCAAAAATCTTATCAAGAGAACCGCACCGTATACCCAGATTAGTGAGGGAGTCCATTGAAATATACAAACACCCCAATTTCAATAGAGATGACAGTTACAAACTATCAAGTATTTGGCGCCTTATTCTTACGACATTGATTCAACCTTTGAGAGACGTCGCAGTAAAGTCCACCGACGTAACTAGACATATTGCACACTGGCGACCTCTATTGTAGAAGAAGTGAACACTCCATAACAAAGTGCATATAATTTACGGCCTCGAAAGCAGTAATCAGTTCGCCCTCTACCTCCGCGAATAAAGGTCGTCCTCCTGATGACGTTGAATAAGCATTCAACGAAACGTCGAGATTCGTTTCTCGGAAAAACATACGGTTCGTAAAAAATATCCGCAACCATTTACAGTTAAATGAACACAAGAAGATTCTAATGGTAGAGTATGACTTCTTCCTCATCCTTCTCCTTATTGGTGATAACCACTATCCACACCAACTCACCTCTCTTAGTTCATTTTGTTAATAATGTCACTGTCGGATTCGAATGAAATCAGTAATTTCATTTATAGCGTACTAGGCACAGCCATACTGGACATAAAATATCTCGGGTGAATTAATCTGTACATTTTAGTATCCGGAATGCTCATATCGGAGCGTCAATTGAGAGTCGGAATGCCAGGAGGTTGATTTGCTTCCTGCACTGTGCAGAAATATCTCCAACTACTGATTCTGGAATAAAACAGCTAAAAAATCCAGAAATCCAGTTATTAGGTGATGCTACGGGAATATTTTATATAAATATATTATGGATATTTAATATTAACCTTATGTTGACACCGCCCTACATAAAAATCGCTTAATTTTCTAATATGATGCAAATTTGAAATCTCTGAGAGTTTTATTATTTACGATTATTTAACGAAAAATCTGTAGTCCTACGCGTCATCGCTATTAGATTTACAACTATTATCGTAACTAGACAAACTTATCCAAAATTACAAAATACCTGGCTTGTTAATTAATAATACAAAACATGGTATGTAGCATTTAAAATTATTGAAAAATAATATAAAAGTACATATTATAATAGTCTTAAAATTAAAATAAATATTACTGCCAGAGTAAAATTTATGCTAACCATATATATTCCAATCAAATTAAAAGGCAAGAACGTGTTAATTTTAGAATGATGGAATGAACATGTTATTATTAAAGATAACATGCTCTTCCCATTAGTAACTAATTTAATTTTTATGAAAATGTGTAGTAAACATGTTCATCCCTATGATTTGAACATGTTCTAATATTATTACTCCCTTTCTTTTAATTCGTAGCGTCTGGTTGCTTGTCTGACGAAAAAACTTTGGATCGATTTTGAACCCTTTTCCCGTGATCCAATCGAGCTGAAACTTTGCAAGCAGACTTGTGGCGACGTTTAAAATGATCTATTAAATTTTCGTTAAAAAAAATTAATAATTATATTATAATTTTGGATTTTTCGAAATTTTAATGTTTTTTTCAAATTGGAATCATTCTATATCAGTAATTATCCCGACGCGTGCATAAACACGAAACCTGATTCAAAGCGAAAGTGAGTATTGTAAAAATTTTTTTTTTATGGGTTACTTTTTTTTTAGTTATGAACTTATTTCCATTGGAAAGAGCGTACAATATATATATATATATATATAAGGTCCTTACATATGAAATTGGCGTTTTGCCGTACTGGCAAATTTGATCTCACATATCTTCTCTTTGGTTAGGAATTCTAAATCCAAATTTATACAGCTATTTACTCATGTATTTGTGTTTTGAAAATTATAATTCATTTGTTTTTTCCTCAATTGTTTTTTTCTTTGCGTCACTCAGTTTACAAAATGAAAAACTTGAAATATCGCGTTATTTACGAGTACGAGTTCCACCGTGGCACCAGTGCTGCAGAAACGGCTCGAAGGATTAATGATGTGTATGGCGACGGTGCCGCAAAAGAAAACACAGTGCGTTTTTGGTTCCAACGTTTTCGTTCTGGAAATTTCGACCTGCAGAACAAGCCCCGTGGACGGCCGGAGACCAATGTTGATAATGAAGAATTGAAGGCTATTGTGGAAGCGGATCCATCGCAAACCACATTCGAGTTAGCTGCAGGCTGCGGTGTTAGTGATAAAACTGTTTTAATCCACTTGAAGTAAATTGGTAAGGTGAAAAAGCTTGAAAGGTGGGTACCTCACGAATTGAGTGAAGCAAACCAACAAACGCGCGTTGACTGCTGCGTTGAATTACTCAACCGGCACAATAAGGAAGGGATTTTAAATCGAATCATTACCTGTGATGAAAAGTGGATCCTGTACGATAATCGGAAGCGCTCATCGCAATGGCTGAACCCTGCCGAACCAGCCAAACTATGCCCCAAGCGAAAATTGACTCCAAAAAAGTTACTTGTGAGCGTTTGGTGGACTAGTGCTGGTGTCGTTCACTACAGCTTTCTTAAATCTGGCCAGACGATTACGGCAGATGTCTATTGTCAGTAACTGCAAACCATGATGGAAAAGCTAGCTGCTAAACAACCGAGGCTGGTTAATCGCTCTACGCCACTGCTGCTTCATGATAACGCTAGACCACACACTGCACAACAGACGGCTACCAAATTAGAGGAGCTTCAATTGGAATGTCTAAGACATCCACCGTACTCTCCGGACCTTGCCCCAACAGATTACCATTTTTTTCGAAATTTGGATAACTTCTTGCAAAGGAAAAAATTCAACTCCGATGGGGCAGTCCAAACCGCCTTCAAAGATTTTATTGATTCCCGTCCGAATGGTTTTTTTAGTAAAGGGATCGATGAACTACCTATGAGATGGCAAAAGTGCATAGATAGCAATGGTACATACTTTGATTAAATAAATATATTATAATAAAAAAAATCGGCTTTATGTTCCTCCCATACTAAACGTCAATTTCATATGTAAGGACCTAATAATATATATATATATATATATATTATATATATACTATATATTATATATATATATATATCTATATATATATATATTTTTTTTTTTTTTTTTTTTTAAAATAGAGATGCGAACACGGAATACGTGTCACATCAATATTCTTACTATTTTCAAACTAAACTAAACGCTTGTGCTATGAAAATAGGACTAACTTGCTAATCTGGAGTGAGGTTCGAACCCGCGACCTCTGGATCACGAGGCGAGTGTCCTAACCACAAGACCAACAAGCTACTCCTTTTTTGTAGTTAATTGGTTTATTAACTCATTTTTGACAAAAAAGTGAGTTAACTACTTCTTACCATGGGGTCTCAAAATGGTGTAGTTACATCGCGACACCTTGTAGCCAGAAACAGGAGCGCGACCCTAAAGGTTCTGTATTTATCGTCGTGAAATTGTGTAAAACAAACCGCCAGAAACTTTCTGTCCTGTTTAACATTAAAAGGATTGTTTTGTTTCAATATTTACAGAATTCCCTCCCTGGCGCAGTTACATCTCCGGCACCTTAACTCCGAATAAATACAATGTTACGTTTCAAAACAAATTTTGGAGCAATTTATCTGTTTCATTGTCATAATCTATTTGCGCTTTAGTTATAATTGTACCCTGCCACGGACGCTTTCTCGTAGACCATTTCATCTGCAAAGATACCGCGAGGAATTGTCAGATGAATGATAATATATCTTTTAAAATACGCAGTTAACTTTTAAGTATTTCAGTTAGACAATGCCCGTTGGTATTTAATACTTGTATTAAATAATTAAGCAAAATATTGTCATAATAAGAAAACTTACTTTGATATTGTATAATTTAAGAAAGAGGAAAGGAAAGAGGAAAGAAAAGTAAGTAAAATGGGTAAAAGAGGGAGTTTGCTAAGAAAGGCAAGCGAAAAATATTTTGGTACGACTATATATTGTAACGAAATTGCAAAAGAGGTTACTTACAGAATCCCTATTAAAGGATCGAGATCGAGAAAGGCTTGTAGCAATCTAGGGTGATGTACAACATTCGGGAAATGCTTGGAATAACCGAAAAGTGACGAGAACCTTCTCTTAAACACTAGAATAATCTAGAAATTTCTAAAATACCCGCATTGGTTGTTCGTCGTGTTTTGACAGTTCGTTTGATGCGAAGTCGGCCGCGAGTCACGAAGTGACAACCAGGATGGCCAGTCGTGAGATAATCGATAATAACCTACGTGCCAAAATATACCAATGCAACCAATACATGCAAGAATTGGATAGATTGTTCTAGTGAATGTTAAATTAAGTGTTCCAGCGATAGTAAAGTGTTCATATACGAAGTGATATATTGTGAAACTACTTTGTACATTGAATAACTATTCCTCCTTAGCCACTATACATGACAATATTTTTTATTTCTTTTATTTATTTAATACAACATACCATTTCTTACATTTAATTTTATTCTTGTCTATTTAAACTATAATTAACACATACCTCTCTTAAAAGAGACTTAACCCTTGTGCTTGGAGAGGTAACCAAGGAAATGGGAGTAAGAATGAAAATCTGTCAAAGGAACCCAGCGGTACATAATGGCCAAGTGCCAACTCGATGCATAGAAGTGAAGCCTGGAATTGGCAAAAAAGGAATTAAAGTAGAATGCGGTGCAAATGCGGCCACTAAGGCGCTTGTGTGAAAAACCCTTTATCGAAAGATTGAAGAATTTCTCGCTTTAGTATCCCTTCCTTTATTACCGTTGGTATCACTTGTCTGGTCACATTATGCTCGCCTGTTGTAATATCACCGTCAGGACTCACTTTTCGCACTGGTTCCAACGTTAAGATGTCGCACTTGTTATCTTTACGAATTAATCGAATTATATATACCCGCGTTTTATAGATAAATGCTACGATAGATTTATTCTAGATATTGCAAGAGTTTTGTAGAGCATTCTAAACAATTCCATAGTAGTGTTTTAGTATGTAATGGAATATATTGGAATCTTAGAGAGAATGCAGTCACATATGACGGACCCTATCGTTACTCTGCGTGCGTAATATTCGAGAGTTTACGGTCATGGATGGCTGACCCTGCGTGCTTGACGCCATTGTATTGTTGTCAATATTCAGTAGGTTTAGCATCAGGTTACATTATGATTCCGGTCTATAAAAAAATGGTGTGCCAGAACAGAAAAATGCGTAGTTCTATCCTACTTCTGTAGGGAAACGGCGGTGGTTAGTCAGTTAAAACAAATAATCAAAGTATAACACTCACACAAATGTTGTTTAATGTGGCGATAAAAATTGAAATATATCGCGGTCTGCCAGACCTCTCGACGCCGGTACTCGAGGGTTAACACGGTAAAATATAGCCGGGCCAGTAAATGTTCTCGCCGTGGCAGTGACGCGGCCAGAACCGCACGACGTTTTAAGCGAGCAAGGATCTGTGACGTGTCCATCCATCCAGCCACGCTCCGTGATTGGGCCGCTCCAGTTGGCAGGCTCCCATTGGCTAATCCGGACTGCGGTCGCGTCACGGGCCCGGCCGGACACGTGTACAGCTACATTGCGCGGAACGACGGAATATTTAGATGTTCAGTGTTTGTGCGCTTGCAATGTAGGTAGCAATTAGCGGCGTGCGGCGCGTACAAGCAAAATATCTTCTATTTCATTTATTTATTTGTGTATTTATTCCTATTAGCGGTACGCATGTATAGGATCATAAATAACATGATGATTGCCCCCCGATTGTTAGTCTGATCGACTTATAAGCACCATCGAGGTCATCAAGATACAATACATTATTCTATCATAGAGGAAATGTCAGAACTAATGCATCAGCAAACTCTTTAATCCCCAAACTGCACTCATTAGGGAATGAACATATGGAGGTGGTCAACATTTTTGCTGATAGTATAACTGTGTATAGTACTAAATTGAAACAATTCTTGACGTTTCAACTAAATGGTAATAGATAAATAAACACAATTCTATTATATGTACTTGAAACTTTTTAACAGCACATCTGTCTATTGACATCAGCCCTGATGATGGACCCTGCAATGGGATCCGAAACGTCGGCCCGAAAGGTCGTAACAACACGGCATAATACCCCAGTAAACACAAACTTGAAGAATATAAAAGTAAATTTAAAAATATATTAAAACATTTATTAGAAAAATATATCGAAAAAAAATTAATTATTAAAAGCATTTATATGCCGAGACAAAAAAAGACAGAAAAGAAGAGGTTTAGAAATCAGAAATTATTAGTTATTATTTTTTTTTAGTGAGAGCACTATTTTTGTGCCTTCCCATATTTTTAATCCATGATTTTATTAAGTAATTAAAAAAAAATGTTTTAATTTATTTTCAGATTATATTATTTTGCATGTAGTTTGGACGATATTAGCTAAAACTCGTTTGCCCGTATATATAGTGTGTATTCTTGTGGTTTGTAAATTGAGTTTATGTATGAGTGATACATATAAAATATAAAAGATTATGGTTTGTTGACAAAATAGACAGAAATTATCACAAGCAGGTACATAAGACATATAAAGAAATAAGATATACAGACAAAAAAACATAGGACGTATCATAAAAGAAAGATAAGATGCAAAACAAAAATATAGCATGTCGATTATGAGGGATCTGTATAAGGATATTTTAAGAGCTGTTTATCTTTCCCCTCTTTCCTGCCACCCTAGTCTTATAAGGGCTATCGTACGAGGCTTATGCCCTATCCCTTCAACGGACGTTGGCCATCAAACTGTTTTAGTTTTTCAGACATAATGCTCTCCTTCTTACAGGCCGTCGACTTCCGGCAATCTTTTCCTGTTTCATAATCAAGTAAGATTTCGTACTTCTCTGGATGTCGTAAAAACATCCACACATTATCAAAAATTTTGGAAGTTCTATATACATGTTCAAAATCAAGGAATCTTTCGTATATTTCAATAGTGTATGCTAGAAACATCTGTGTTTTTTTAAATATTATTCGATGGAATCGGCATTATGTAGAGTGATCATTTAAACCAGATCATACAGGTTGTTAGCCCTGAACTATCGTATAAGAGACTTCCATCTACGTTTCTCATATAAAGATAGCTTCGTCTCTGTGAAACTTCTATAATTTATCCTAATTAATTAATCATCCCTCTAGGGACAAAATCCGATAACTGTGTTCTTAGAACAAACTTTCGCATACAATATTGTTTGTATTATTTTATGTTAATTAATGTAATGTGTAATATAGTAGGTACATGCCTGTTATTATATTATGACTTTCAAAGCTTGTGCTATATCTTCACTCTCTACATTATTACTTTTTTTTTGTTTTTAAATTTCTATATTATTAATTTTTTCTCATGCTTCTTGCTTTTTACTATTTATTATATTTATCTTTATTTGTTTGTATCTGTATTCTAAGTATTTTCTTCTCACTTTGTCATTACTATGTTTACATGAATTATGTTTTTTTTTCTCTTCTCTAAACTATATACCTATTATGTTAATGTACACTACACCTATCTATTGTAAAAGCACTATAGGGCGTTAATTAATAATAAATAAATAAATAAATAATGCCTTTAATAAATAAGTAAACTAAATGTTTATATTAATTGTAATCGTTTTCAGTAACACTTAACTCGTGCTGAGAATATTACACTGAAATATTATATTATGTACATACTCAATAATTCAGTGTGATATTCTCGTAAGTCCTGAGTGAAAATGAATGTTTACTTGGTAATAATAGCATCCAATATTGAACAATTTCAACTGAACGGCTGATGTAATTCCTTCAAACAATAATCTAAATTTTGACAGCGAGTTTCTGAAGTATATGCAATATTGATGTGACTGAGCGGTATCAAACTGTATCCAGGCTCGAAATCGCGCATTTGCCCCGCGTTGGGAGCTGCCTGCTGCGGTTTGGCAAAGCTAATTTGATAAAGCCACATCTCAAAACTAAACAGTGCTAATTTAGGTTCGCAAGTTTGGTGTTTGTGTTGGCCTGTGACGACGCGTGGTGTGACCAGTACGAGGTGTGGCAACTGGCAGCTGGCGAAGGGTACAACTTCATTTCGGAACGAAGGCTTCAACGTGCACGCGTTCACTAATTTGAAGGATTCGAAATGAACGCACAATAAATTAAGAGAGTACTTCCCGGGCGTTGAATATCTATTTATCAGTGAATATGTGTTCAACTGACGTTATCTTAATATATTAAAATAAGAGTGATTAGTGACAATTATTGCGAAATTGAGTGAATTAAATATTAGTGCTCCATGTTCATTGACTTCGGTGAAAAAAACTTTAATTATTTCTCATTGTTTTTTTAATGTCCCATCTCCATGATCTGTGATTGTTTTATAGTTATTAAAAACTAGCTGTAACCCATAAAAAATTGACGGTACTTTTAAATTTTGGTTTGTAAGGAATATTTATCTATTAATAATTTATATTTAAAAAAAATGTTATTATAAAGAATTTACGAGCGTTATACGAAGTTACGATTGAGAGACATATAGACAGCGAAATTATAATATTTGGATTGTATAGTGTGTATATTCTACCAGCGTGTGTTTACTGTCTGTAGACTTTTTTAATTATTATTTTTTTATTTTTTTTTATTTATTTAATCAATAATTGATATAATATTTTTTTTACAATCATACATAGTCAATGTTTACGAATCAATATTTTTTTGTGTGTATAGGTATACCTCACCAAAAAAAAATATGATTCTTTTTGTGGTGAGAGATAACCACTTACAATCATAGATAAAGGTAGTGTAATCTAATTAAATAACACTGAGAAAGAAGGAAAAGAATATCTAATATATCAAAATCTTAATTAATAATACAATATATCGAATAAGTAGTCAAGTAAACAATAATATATAATAAGTAGTCAAGTAAACAATAATGTATAATAAGCAGTCAAAAGAGACCAAACTCAATCACAATGTCAATTCTATAATAAATGAGAACCTATTCGGGTTGACTGGAGAATATGCATACAAGACGCAACCGCAAAACATTCACCATCATGCAAAATAAATTGAACAAATCAAGTAATTATACAGGTATCTTCATCGATTATATATTATATTTGTAATATGTAATATATATTATATTTGTAATACCTCTGATTCTTTGCGTCTAAAATATTAATTAAAATAAATAAATAAAAATAATAGTAATAACAACGCATTCCAATACTATGGTATATAACCTGACCAAAATTTCGGACAACGAGCCACTTTAGAGGTATACTTATGTGAAACACACTCCTCAATCTGATTAAGTGAGGTATGGTGGTTAGATAATTAATATTATGTTGAACTAATCGAGTGAATATGCATTTAATGCGATTCGGTTATAACGTCATTAAAACATGTATATGTGAGGTAGCAAGGGCCACTTAGATGATTTATTGATTTGGAAAGTATGGCTTTGAAGAAATACAATGCGAGTTAATAGCGCCAACAATAGAACCCGATCACGATCAAATAAACAAGATAAAGCATGTATCATATTACATTATATTATATTATATTATTAGGTACAGTGGAGGCCCTGGACGAAAGCTAGAAGCGTCGGAAGACCCCCAAAAGGTGGTCTGACGACATTGTCCAGCAAGCAGAAAGAACTTGGATGCGAAGGGGGAAAAAGAGATGATGAAAAGAAAATGAGGGAAAAAGGCTAAGGAAGAAGAAGAGAAGATAACTTCCTAGATAATTTAATCTTAACATTAATATTAATCTCCACACCCTCAATCAATGTGCTCACGTCAAGGCATCACTCTCTTTTAATCTGCTTCTACAGCGCGATTTGCTTTTTGGACTCCGCGATCCTGGGCTTTATTTAGTGCGATGACTATTTCTAGGACTCGGTACGTGCATCTTCTTGGAAGTCTAATTTTTGCTCTTCAACCTTACATGTATTCGAGAAATCTACCCGTGACCTACGACGTGAGAATTGTCGTACTATGTTGTAGAGAGCCTGCCTTAAGAATGGATTTTGTAAGAATGAAGCATTCGTTCGTCTCCTGCCCAGCGTACAAATCTTGCACAAAAGCTCTACATAAATGCATAAAAATGCATTTACATAGAGCTTTTGTGATCACAAGTTTGCATATTTCATCATACCGTCAATCTCTCCATCTTCTGTATTTCATATTTCATTTCCACTGTCACGAGATTTTGCACATAATCTTGAATTACTTTAGAAAGATCTTGTATGCGCGAAATTATACCAGAAGGTTCGAGAGAAAACATTTCTATAACTAGCTTTACAGCTTCGCGCGAGAGACGGTATCAGTCATTTTTGACAGCTACTGAAAAAGTTGGTGAAGTCAAGAATAAAAACCGAAACATATTCTTATTAAGACAACCAGTGAATAAAATGTGTCAAATTAACCACGCGTGGAATATTCTCTAGTACTAAATTAGTGCCAATTATGAAATAATGTTCCATACACATGTTCGTAAATATATTTAAAAAAGATTACTATCTGTCAACCTCTGCATTTCCTCGCAGAGGTTGACAGATAGTCCATTTAAAAGCAGAGACAAAACACGTTTGTGTTTTGTCTCTGCTTTTAAAGAAAACTTTAATTAATTTCATTTTGTCAGTAAATTATTGTTTTTAACATGAGTATGTACGAGTTTGATTAAAATCAGTATTTATTAGCTCATTTACACATGTTCGTAAATATATTTAAAAAAGATTACTATCTGTCAACCTCTGCATTTCCTCAACCTCGAATCGAAACAACCCTTTCTTTCTAACAACCCTCTTTTCGACATACCCCTAAACACCCTCGGCGAGCAATATAAACTCCACCCTAGCGCGGAAGGGTTTATTAGTCGTATAAGGTTAGTCTTAAGAAATTAAATGTAAAACTGAAACAATACAATGACGCTGTAACGATTTCAATCCGTTAAAAACTCTTCAATGTAACGAATTAATTTCACGTCGTTAGCAATTTTGTTTCTATTATTGCTAATTTAATCACATTAAACTTTTCGATGGGGTGAGAATCATTTGGTTGAGATAATTACATTTAAATTAAGAAAAGAAATCTTTTTCCTTATATTATATCCACTATAAATCGCATTTTTAGATATTTTAGTAGCAAACAAATGGCCACAATTTTAAATATATTATTTTAGACAGGTGCATTCTTGAATATTATACAATTCAACACTTTTATTATCTTCCTATAATATTCATTCCTTTTAAATTGAGAGAATAAAACATTAGTGTCTTAGATCTATAGACTTATAAGTTTTGAAACATAAACTTTATGTTAAATTTTTACAATTCAAATTAATCATAGTTAAAATAAAGTGTTAATTCAGTTTTCAGTTTCAGTGCCGATAAATCGGCGTTTATTAGCTCAATAACTTTTATAACAGCTTGCATCAAAACATAATTAATGTTAAGAATATTTACAGAGTTTATGAATAAGAAAGCAACAAATACAATATACAATTTTTTGTATATAGGCCTTTATTGTTACCTACTTCGATAGGTACATAAAAATACCTGTTCTGAGGTAAGTAACCATTCCATTCATTGAGACTCCATTTAAATATTAAATTTCATGGTTACGTAATTAGAAGAATAAAGGAAAAATAAAGTAAAGTAATTTAGAGTAAAAAGTATATAAAGTAAATAAGACATAAGAAATAAAGTAAATAAGAATAAAAATATAAGTAACGTAAAGTAAAAAGTATATACATATATGAAGAAACAAAAGTCTAAATAAGAAAAATTAGTAAATTAAGTAAATTAGTATTCTGTTAACCTAAAATAAAATATAGTCGTCAGTAGTGTTCGATGTTTTCTCAATTTTTCGTTATTTGTTCCTTCCTCTAATACATTCATTTTTATGAAAAGTGCATTACAAAGTAAAATATTCAAATGAGCATATATCTATTGTGTAAAAGAGTCGTATATTTTCAGACACCGCTAACTCCAAACCAAAGAAATTTACAGCAGGTCAAGTAATTTATACCTTATTGAGTGTTATACCTTACTGTTAGTTTTACTAGAAAGCTTGTTTAAATTTATAACAAACTTTTTAGAAAACTAACAATATAGATAATAACATCTCTCACAATAAGGTATAAATTACTTGACCTGCTGTAAATTGTTTTGATATGAAGTTAGCGGTGTCTGAAAATATACGACTCAAATATGAACTACAAATTGGAAATGCATTTCGTGAAATCTAGGTAGTGCGCAGCAAATTGGCTCGCAATCATTGCATTCAGGAAAAAATCAATTAAATAGTTGAAGATTTGTATTTTTTGAAGCGCAATTCTAGCCATCCAACAGACAATTGGTTGTCTGAGTGCGCTCTCTGCTGGGTTGAACAAATATTGGATTTGTTGGACAATGGACGCCCCCGGCGTTGGAGAGTTTCATTCAATTCGCTGTGAATCGTCATCCGGATGCAACCCGGATGAATTGACGGTGTCGAGACCGTGATTAGGTAATACACAGGGGATGAAAAGATTTACGGGGCGTGTCGCATTGTCAAATCAATCAGAAAGATTTGCAGAAAAAAAAATCACCCCTCGAAAATTTTTAATTGTGACATTTCGTTGACGAGAGATGCCGCGTTAAATGGTGATTGATCGAGTTATTAAAAATCAAAAATTAGAAATGTTAACGAATAAGCCGAAGGCGATGAAAATAGGAACCCTTGTTAAGGCGTACGTGAGAAAATTCGCTGTGCGCTGGAGTGAAGAATGAACAAATTAGGATTAAATGTAAAGCTGTCTGTAGCGTAGTCCATAGAATATACAAAGGGTCGCTGATGTAGAACATGTGACGAGTTTTGAAGGTAATGGAACTAAAGAGCATTAAGAAAAGATCTGCGTGATCAAATAAACTAAATGAAGAGTATGTCAATCTTAAATGCTTCAACAATAGAAGAATGTGCATCAGACAATATATGAGACTATGGTTGTGGAACTTGTTTAATTATCATTATCTTTCTTGCCAATCTGCAGGCAAGAATGAGCTGCCAACATAATTAATAATGAGCTTATGTAGTTTCAGAGCTATGAATATTTAGTTTGGCCTATTTTAATAGATGCATGTGCATCTCAATAAATATTTATCTTCATCTCCTTATTTTAGGCGGGTCGAGGAAACTCTTGTTCATCTTGCTGGCTTCGTATCGAAGATTTAAGGTCTAATCTATGTTCGTACGATCCTTTTTCTGTTGGTCCCAGCTAATTCTTGTCGATCTATCAGCTGTCTTCTATCTGGAGTTGCCGAACAGTTGTACATTATTGTAGTCAATCCTGTGGCATGTGCAAGACTTGTCTAAGCTGCCTATCCTTAATACAGACCTAAGGGTAAAAGAGCAGTTCCATTCCAAGACTCATCCTTGTGTCCGTACTTCTTTTACTTTTCATAAGTATTTATATTCAGTTGCCACATAATATGAAAGCAGGCCTATAGGTATATAGATTTATCTAAGTCAGTTAATGAGAAATTTATTAATCAAGGTATATTATAGAAATAGGTAAGTCTTTTACCCATCTTTATACAACTTCCAAAAGTTTGATGGACGTGGTAGTCTATCATGGATGGAATTGTTCAACGTTACATTATGTAAAATGATCACTTAAGCCGGCTATACGATAGCTCGTAAGCCATATGGACACCTTAAAAGACTTCCATACCTGTTTTTCCATACAAAAGGTAGTCTCGTCTCTATGGGACATCTATAATACATCTTAATTAATGGGATAAAATCCAGTATTGTGTTCTTGAAAAATTTGAATTTTTACAAAATATTCATGAAACTCATTCTTCATAATATTTTCAAAATGACAGTGATACCGGTTTGATTTGAGAATATTATTTTTTCCCAAATTCAACACGAAGTTTTTTGATCCAAGTAAAATTTAACAAAAAGTCTTAAATTATCCTACCCTCCAGAAATCACAACAGACCTGGCTCGATGTTTGTTTGTTTCAGCCGACCTGACTCTGTGTTTGTTTGTTTCAGCCGACCTGACCCGGTGTTTATTTGTTTCAGCCGACCTGACTCGGTGTTTATTTGTTTCAGCCGACCTGATCCGGTGTTTATTTGTTTCAGCTGACCTGACTCGATGTTTTTTGTTTCAGCCCACGTGACCGCGATGGTGGGCGGGGCCGGAGCGCTGAGGTGCGAGGTGGACCGAGCCAAGTGCGGGGAGGTCCACTCCCTCAAGTGGTACCGGGGCGAGCAGAGGATCTACGTCTTCTCCGAGGGGCGCGGCGTGGCCAGGAAGGAGGGCGACATGAGCGACAGGTAACAAGCCCTCTCTTTTAACCTACCAACCATACTTGACAAGAGAAACAGAGATCACACAGTAGGCAAACAGGGCAGGCGTTAAAGGTGATGACTTTGGTCTATCAAAAGTTATATATATATCTTTTTTATTATTTTTTATTTATTTATTTATACAGAAGATACATGTTTTTTTTTATAATAAGTTGATTCTATATTATAACATTTTTACAGACATTATACTCCCCATAATAACTATACTCCCTATAACGAGCCAAAGCTCGAGCTTATGGGAGGAATATTTACAAGCTAAAAAAGTATTAAAGAAGAACTAAAGAATAAGAGAATAAAAAGAATTAAAGTGTAAAGTAAAATAGAAGAACTAAAGAATTAAAGTATAAAAGAGACATGTGGGCAATGTTACATTTCATCCTTGTCTATCTAGGATTTGACTTCTTTCTTAAACTGTTCGTATTTTGGAATGTTCCTTTCTTGAAATTCGTTTTGCGACAACAATGTATTGTACCATTTAACTCTCAAGTATGTATAATGATGGTGGTTCTTAAAGATATATAAGCCTATCGGCAAACGCGATAAAAAAACTATCCAATATAGGACTTTTACTTTTAAGTTAAATTTTTCGTTTCAAAAAGAGAGAAAATATTTTTAGAAGGAATGGGATGAGGGAAAGATATTGCGTGCAAGACTCAGATGAAAAAAGTTTTTTGTGTAGGTATTTAATCATTTTTTTTAGGTATTTTGAATTTCAAAAAACAAAATACACAAGATTATTTGAAAAACATTAATTACTTCACAGGACTATATTCCTGCTTTAATTATTAGTCGAAAATGTTAAAGCAACCATGACCTAAAATCAATAATTATGGAGATAGGCGTCATCTAAGTTTGCATTTTTTTTTTTAAATATTTCTGACTTATTTTTTGTAAAACTTTGGACTATCATATCAGTAACTTATATAGAATATGAAAAATTCATTCCCTTTAATACAATTAAAACAATCCCAAATGGAAAACATTGCACTTGGAATTTTTGCAGGGTTTTTATCATTTTATTAAAATCATTTTGAAACGAATAAATTTTTCGTAACTGATATTTGTTAATGTTATGATGGTTCAACGTTTAGTCAAAAATAAATCAGAAATATATTTTTTTAAATGCAAGCTTTGATATTGCATAACCCCATAACTGTTGATATTGGGTCATGGCTGCTTGAACATTTTCGACTCACTACAATGACAGAAATATAGTCCTGCGAGGTTATTAAAGTTTTCCAAATAACCCTGTATACAAATAACTTTCTTACGAAAACAATCCCTAACAGACAGCTTAATTTAATGGACAAAAATAAATGTGTATTCTAAAATATTGAAAAATTATTTTTTGTGCGTTCATATTTTCGCTTCCGAGTTACAAATGTAGGGTCTAGATGTACTTATATATATATATTTATATATTAAAATATAAACATAAATAGGCAATCACTTTGGTACAGAGCGACAAAAAACCTCTGTCCCGTTTCTGCTAAAAGGATTTCGCCCAAAAACCCTAACATTTTTTCCAAGAACCAGCGGTTCTTTAACTGCAGCACGAAAAATCTTTTGGAAATAAAGGCTATAAATAATAAAGACTGAAAATACTCTTACCTCTGAAACAATAAAAATGAAAAATCTTGTTTGAAAAATTTGAATTTTCTCAACTTGAAAATATATTTGTTAAAAAAACACATTATTATTGTGACGTTGCAATTTCAGAACGAAGTTCTGTGAATTATTAAACAAATTTTTATTTATCAAAGACATTCAGAAAATCAAATTAACGAAAAATTATTTTAACTACTACCGGGATTCGAACCAACGTACCTCCATACTATCCGGGGATGGCGCGTTATCCAATTTCGCCACGGCAGTCTGGTAAGTTAACGAAAATTAAGACTGCGTGGTGAAATTGGATAACGCGCCATCCCCGGATATAATGGGGGCCCGTTGGTTAGAATTCCAGTATTGATTGGCCACCACATCTAATAAATTTTAAAAGTTGTATATATTTATGTACTGCGCTTAACTTATACTTACGCCTTCGCTGTGGTTTAAATTTGTCATCTTCGTGAAGCAGTACATAGGTGTCGTCGTCGCTAGTAATTAAACATATATTTTTGATTAGTGTATGAAGCAATATAATTTTAAACATATGCATTAGAATACGCCTGAAAATTACTTTAATATTCTTACTCCTTTTTATATCAAAATCTTCCATAATTACTTCCATATAAATAGCAATGTCTCGGTAAGTATCTTTCCATAAAATATCTTGATTAATGACGATCTGGGATACAAGGGAAATGGAGACAAAAATCCGGTAATTGTGTTCTTGAAAAAATTTGAATACATTCAAAAATTATGAAGTTTATATAAAATTATATTTTGAATTCATCTACGATCAAATTTATGAATATTGATCGAATATTGAATTTTTATGAATTTTAAACTCTCTCTGCTGGTGTACAGAAGTCTTCAAAGAAAGGCACAACAATATTTGATCGACCTCTATATCCCAGACAATATCACTGAAAGACGGCCCACACTGGGGTCAACTCAATCGGAGGCACTCTGCAGGCTGGTAGTAGTACCAAGAATACCTGGAGCCACCAAATTTGCGGAACGTACTTTTAGCTTTGCGGGCCCAGTTATGTGGAATAAGCTGCCTTCAGTGTTGCTATTTATGGAGAACCAGGAACTCTTCAAGAAGAGTCTAAAAACTCAAGATGCCATACCTGTAAAACGCCCTTGAAGCATCTCTTACTCAAAAACGGCACTATAAACATTTAAAGTAGTGTGTGTGTTTTAACCTCACAATTTAGGTAAAGATGTAACCTCAAAATTAATATTAACGATATTAAAATGCATTTCGCGTTCATTAAGATAGCGTGTATGTTTTAACCTCACAGTTTAGGTAAAGATGTAACCTCAAAATTAATATTCGGATTTTAAAATGCGTTTCGCGTTCATTTCCATGTAACTAAAATCTAAACACCTTTTACCTGTCAAACCGCCGATGTGTCAAAATTCAATTTCGATATGACTTGCTAGGAGTAAAAACAGAATTGATTGAAGAAAATGTGGTATTTCATTATTTCTAATCAATAATCAATAAATATCATCTTCGTATTAAATAACGCATATAATAATTCTACACATTAAATTATATCTAAATGTATTTTAAAGGGATATGTAATAGGGTGGAGTGAATTTTTTTTTTTTAATTTTTACTATGGCATACCCGCAAAAAGCTGCGTGATGGGCACAATAAGCAAATGCGATAA
The DNA here is from genome assembly GCA_016648135.1 of Agrypnia vestita. Taxonomy (NCBI): domain Eukaryota; kingdom Metazoa; phylum Arthropoda; class Insecta; order Trichoptera; family Phryganeidae; genus Agrypnia; species Agrypnia vestita. The sequence continues at coordinate 16,358 of JADDOH010014455.1, read as the reverse complement.
TATTTTTTGTCTAGGTTTACATTTAAAGGTGCCCCCGTTAGGACAAAAATTATCAATGTTCGTTACTGAAAAACCAAATGCTAAACTTTACATAAATCGTAGAAATAGTTATTCTTTTGTTTTTAAACGCAACCAATCATTAAATAACTGTCAAATGTGACAGTTATTGAGTCAACCTTCAGCCACGAGTAAACATTCTCGGGGGAAAGTAGAATTTGTTTTATTGTTAGTGACCTTGTGATTTAAGAACATCGTTTTAAAATATTTGGTAAGTAAAATAAGTAATTATGATGATATTTATTTAATTCATTGTTTTTAGTAAGAAGTTCATGAATTTCATTAGGTTCCATTTTTGTTGTTTACAGTAAAAATGACTCAAGTTGCGACTCGTCAAATGACAAAATGTCCCGTGTTCAGCGACCCCGAAATATTATCCTCTTCTTAATGACCGACTTACTTTGATGTTATGAAATACTATCTTTTGATCAAGCATGAGTTGAAGCCAGAAAAATCATCTAAAGAACCGACTATTCAAGAAATCACAGAAAGAGTTGCGACTCGTGTCTTAGAAATATGGCATAAATCCTCGCTTCCAAGAGTAAGTTTAAAAAGAGTATTGCAAATTATTAGAGCTTACCACAAAAATATAGACAGTTAATGAAACCGTTCAAAGGACTCAAAGTAGTAAAAATTATAAAGAGAAAATTAACAAATTCAAAGAAGATTCCATAAAATTATTCGAGATTAGTAGTAATGTGTAATAGTTGTTGATTGTACGTGTGAAAAAAGCAGTCGTATAACGAAAGAGGATATTAATTTCTTAATAGATCAGATGACTACGAGAAAAATGATTATCGGAGGCATTGATGTAACCTCAACGAAAAAAAATACAGAAAAAACAAGAACGAAAAGAAATTGAGTCATCTCGTTTGAAACAGCAACAAAATTATGAAAAACCTTCTTGTTCTCATTTTCAAGCTGACGAAACAATTATTAGCAACAACACTAGCAGCAGCAGCAGCTTTTCTGATAATTTACCTTTACCGGCGCCTTCACCTAACCAAGAACAGATACAAGATGTTGCTGAGCCGCCTCCTAAACAGATGCGTATAAATCTCTCATCTTTAGCTCTTGCCTGCGATTGTACTGGAGTTTCTGATAAGTCTGCCGCTATTATAGCTTCTGCTGTCCTGAAAGACGTTGGCATTATTACGCCAAGTGACCAAAGTACTGAGATAGATCGTTCGAAGGTTCGACGGGAAAGAGCAAAGAAAATATCTGCTTTACAAGACTTAAGCCGCAATCAAGCAATGCCTGGTCTTTACTTTGATGGTCAAGAGAGCAGATAAATGGTATAGAAAACGGCAATAGAAGATCATTACGTCATTGTGTCAGAACCAGGAAGTGTTTTCTTTGGTCATATCAAATAGAGAACCCAGTTTACTGAACCATTCCAGGTGGCTAACGACTTCGAACAGGATCTTACGATTATATGTCACAAGGACTGATCCGGAAGAGAATCTTCTTATATTAGCCAATTTTGTGATGAAAGTTTATGGGCAAATGTGGTTTCAAATCAAATGCAATCCTTCGTATGTAAATGGAGCACAGCATTTGACGTTTATAATTAATTGTAGTCGCTATTTAAACGATAGTTTGAAAAAAGTGATTGATCCAGTGATACAAAGAAATGGATATTTTGGTCATCCAGAAAATGTTCTTATAGCCATGCTTGCAGATGAAAACAAAGTGATACGGCAACTGGCCTGCCAACGTATTCTGAAAGTAAGGTCGGAGAAAGTCACAGGAATCTGAAAATTCAAAGTTCCATCATTTAATTTCAATGCTTCCCATTATACCGATATCATTGTTTGGCACGATAATCAAATTACTGCCACCTTTAACTAAAAGTTTATCTACTAAAGCTTTAAAGAAATTGTAGAAAGTGGTCTTAGAACGAAAAATAATATAGCACTTTTTCCCTGTCAAACTCAAGCCGTGGAGCGTTGCATCAAGCTCGTAACTGAAGCTTCAGGTGCTGTATGTGGAGAGGAAAAACATGATGGTTTTATCAGGGCCAAACCAGACATCACGTCAGATGATGCCTTTTTATAATACCAAACGTGAATTTTCTACTTAATTTGCCTATTTTATAACAATTTTTAATAAATATTTCATGAATATGAATCGCGTTTAATTTGCAAATTTCTTGATTTATTTTTGATTTAAATGGCTTTGGGGCACCATAAACCCTAAATTTTATATGTTTTTTTTATAATTACATAAAAATATGTGTTTCAAGTAACATGAAAAATACTATTCCAATAGATTATTAAGGTTTTTATACATCTTATTGAGGCTGTCAAAAATAGACGAAATAATACTTTTTATAAAAATTATTTTGTGCTGGGGCACCTCAAACTGTTATAATATGTTAAATTTTATTTAACATACTTCATTTACTCATCCATAGGCAACTTTTTACCACTATGCTATTACAAAAATAGAAAAAAATATATTCTCCATACATTTTCACTCCACCCTAATATGTAATGTACTTTAAAATGTTTTTTTTAACTGGCAACAGAAATCATCCGGTTTTCGCGACAGCATTTTTGGCGTAATTAATATATAGATTATATAGATTATATAGATGATATAGTGAAGAGGGAGATTAAATATCTAAAGTGCATAATTAAAAAGTATTTTTTTTTTGTGTTTTCATCCCTCGGCACACAGGTTGACATTCGCAGGCTGCGGCCACCCCAGCTGCGTGGCTCTGGGCTGGCGGTCCGGGGGTGTGTTTTGTGTGTTTAATGGATCGGCATTCGGCGCGGGGAGGGGAGGGGCGGCGCTCGCACGTTGGAGGAAAAGTATCAAAATGAGATGTTAAATCGCTACACAATTATTTGAATTTCGCGCTTTGGAATTTCCCATAATGCGTTGGCGAAAAACACTGGTTTTTATGAAAAATATTTTCAGACGTATCGACGCTTGTGTTAAGTAAGGTTGGTTGTTAGATTTAATAAAATCTAAGCAATATTTCTATCTGGTCTTGCAATGAGCAGGCAGTAGCAGGCAGAATATCAATAATAAATAGCATGAGGCATGAATAATAAATAAACACATATTTAAAAAAAGCGAAATAAACATGTAATTTCGTAACCTTCCTATCACGATTATTACCATTCAAGCCGTCCCGTCAAAATGACGTTACATTGGTTCGCGCGTCTTGAATAACAGATAAACGCATGTTAAAAAAAGCGAAATAAACACGTAATTTCGTAATCTTCCTGTCACGATTATTACCATTCTAGCTGTCCCGTCAAAATGATGTAACATTAGTTCGCGACTTTGCTAAGCCGTAGTTCATATCAATAATATCTTTTTGGCGGCCCACGGAGACGCGACCGTATTAACATGCATAGAGCGGCCGGTTCAGGTTTGCTGGACCGTGGTTCTAGCCCCATGTCCGGCCTTTGATTTTTTTTAGCCGTGAATTCGAACGAAATTAAGGACTTTCTTGTTACGGACGGACAGATAACGAAATTATTATGTTTTATTTTTGATACTCTAATCAAAATACATAATTATTTATATAAAAATGTCCCTACCAATGAGACCCAAAAATTACCAGAAATAATAATACATTTAAAAAGCAAAAAAATGCATAATTCTGCATTAAACAATCCATTACTAACGCTATGGCGCTGTTATAATAGCTTTAACTTGAAGCCGAAACATAAAGTAGAAAAATATATCATTTTCGATGGGTTATAAAGCTAGCAGGAAAATCGTGTACCCTAAAAGACACAAACCAGAAAATTCTGAGTGGCTGTGAAAACCTAAGATTCTGTTCTTAACTCTAATGATAGTTCACCGTTTAGAAAAAATAAATAGGAAATTAAATAACAAGATTTTTCCTTTTACATCTAAAAGGATACATATCATTTTAAGGAATATTATTTGTATATTTAATGCCTAGCATGTATGTATATATAATATATACATATTATTTGCATAATACATATGTATTATATGCATAAGGAATATTATATGCATATAAAACGTCCATTAGGAGCCTAATTCGAAACAATATTAAAAATTTCCGGGTCAAACAAATTTATTAATTTATACGCTTATCAATAAATCACGAAAACCTTACGAATCTTTCGCTTGACGTGAAAATGACACTTTATCTGTAATTGATTACCTTTCTATTAATTAGCAGGTAACTTTTCCTGGAGAAAATCTATTAGCGCTAATAAAAAAGTTTTGTTTCAGTACAAAAAGTTACAAATAATTACCACTGTCCTAAATTTACTTGAAAACTACTCTTTGTGATTTCGGGCGAATGTTTAATTATATTATATAGAATATTTGAAAAACTTTTGGTAATATATATATTCAAGAACACATTCATATTTGTGAAGTTGTATTTCTTCTGAACGAAGTTCTGTGAAATTTTTAAATCAAATTAATTAATCAATTAGAAAGATATACAGAAAAATCTAATTCACGAAAAAATATTATTAGGTTACTACTGGGATACGAACCCAGGTCACCTCCTTACCGGGGCCGGTGCTCTGACCACTAAGCTATAGCAACCCTCTATGTTTCCGTGAATATATCGACCTTATATGTAGTTCTTATTTTTATTAATTGATTAATTTTTATCCCAGTAGTAACCTAATATTTTTTCGTAAATTACCAGAAATAATAATACATTTAAAAAACAAAAAAATGCATAATTATGCATTAAACAATCCATTACTAACGCTGCTATGAAGACTGCTTGATGTGGTGTAAGGTGGCGCTGTTATAACAGCTTTAACTTGAAGCCGAAATATAAAGTAGAAAAATATATAATTTTCGACGGGTTATAGAGCTAGCGGGAAAATCGTGTTCGGTAAATATGAAATTTCATTTTTTTTCCGAAATCCATTTGTAACTCTTGCTTCAATGTTCTGACTGCACTCCCCTGATAAGCAGAACAACTTCTTCTTCTTCTTCTTCTTCATCAGCCTTCATTTCTCCACTGCTGGATATAGGATTCTTTCATACCCTTTCAACCTTCCTTGCTGTTTGCTAATTGTAGCCATTTCTTTCCCCCCATAGCGGCTATATCGTCGGCCCATCTCTTTTGAGGTCTTCCGATGCCTCTTTTATTCTCCCAAGGTCTCCATTTCAGAACTCTGAACTCCTGCCTTGCAACATGTCCTAACCGTTGCCATTTTAGCTTCGCTATACGATCCATGATATCCACTACTCTAGTTCTGCGCCTAATTTCATCATTTCTAATTCTATCTCTTAGGCTTACTCCAAGCATGGATCTCTGCATGTATCGGGAGAGCAGAACATAGTGGGTTGAAATAATTACCTACCTACGTGGCAGGCGCGTGCCATCAGTATAAATCATATAAAGAGTTGCGGCATTCAATAAATATAATAAACATTTATATCAAGGAGTTGGGATGGATTTGTGGAGGAATGGGAATGGTGCTTTTGCAGTTTTTGTACAGGATCCTAAGAGTTTCAATACGAGTAAAATAAAATTATAGTAACCTCGTAAAAAAATTGTATTAATTTTTTGCATGGTTTTTAATATTATTTTACTAGCTGAAGCCGGTCAAAAATGACGGTACTTTTACATGTCGGTTTCTAAGGAATAATTGCTTATTTATTCATATTTTTTTTACTTTAGGAAAAAAAAATATTTTTTTTTACTTTTAAAATTACGAACCTTACACGAAGTTATGGAGACAGACAGACAGACGGACGGACAGACAACGAAATTATTAATGATCCGAAACGTCGGCGTCGGCCAGAAAGGTCGTAATAACATGGCAAAATACCCCAAAAGACACAAACCAGAAAATTCTGAGTGGCCGTGAAAACCTAAGATTCTTTTCTTAACTCTAATGATAGTTCACCGCTTAGAAAATTAAATAGGAAATTAAATAACAAGATTTTTCCTTTTACATCTAAAAGGATACATATCATTTTAAGGAATATTATTTGTATACTTTATTCCTAGCATGTATGTATATATAATATACATATTATTTACATAATACATATGTATTATATGCATATAAAATGTCCATTAGGAGCCTAATTCGAAACAATATTAAAAATTTCCGCGTCTTCATGTTCGCAAACAAATTTATTAATTTATACGCTTATCAATAAATCACGAAAACCTTACGAATCTTTCAGCTTGACATGAAAATGACACTTTATCTGTAATTGATTACCTTTCTATTAATTAGCAGGAAACTTTTCCTGAAGAAAATCTATTAGCGCTAAGAAAAAAGTTTTGTTTCAGTACAAAAAGTTACAAATAATTACCACTGTCCTAAATTTACTTGAAAACTACTTTTTTCGGGCGAATGTTTAATTATATTGTATAGAATAATTGAAAAACTTTTGGTATATATGAAGAATCCATATGTGATAGTTCTAATAGTAGGTACATTTGTAAACATTAAATAGTTATATTTTGTAGAAATAAAACTTATTAAATAGTTAGTTGAAATTAAAATAGCCGCACTGCAAAAAATATGTTTTTTGGTTCAAAATAAATATTTAACAAATCGACTTAAAAAATTAAATAAAAATCTTGTGCCCGGGACGCATAAAGGTAATGCCACCATGGATAAAGCAGTTTTAAATATCTGTATGTTCTGCTCTTAGTGAACACTGGCTTGTTGCAAAGTTTAACAAAGCTAAAAAAATTTTTATTAAAAAATAATACAAGTATTAAAGTTATTTTTCCCAAAAATCTTGGAATTCTAACAAAATAATCAGCATTTTATTCTTATATGACAATCTGGCATCACGTTCGGATAGGGGAGTTGCTATTACGTCATATACGGCGGCCCTCGTAGCCCAGTAGGCATTACACTGGCTTTTCAATTTTTTTTTCATTCAATTCATTTATAACTTCCCACATCGAGGGTTCCGGGTTCGGTTCCCGGTGAGGCCACAATTAATCAATGTGATTTACTAAAACCTGGGTATTTTGTGATGTGTTTCAATTTTGTAATTGGGCCTGTTGGCCTATTTAAGCGTTAATAAAAATAAATAAATGTATTGTCAAGAGAGTCTAAAACAATAGTAACTACACGTAATCGAAGTCTTTTAACATTAAATATGGATTTAGAATGAACTGAAATATTCTGGAAGAAGCATAATCACTGGAAATGTGGAGAAATCAATCAATCATTCCCGATTTTTCCCGAAATGACGTTATGTACACAAGGGATGACGGACCGCTGCCTAATCTGTTAGATAGATAAGAGTAAAGCGTAATAAAAATGGACCTACGTACTTATTTATGAAATATGGGGTAGTGAGAGATTACGAAATTATTGTGAATTAAGGAACTAGTGCTTCTATTAAATTAAATTAAGTGATTCATTAATAAATAGATCGTTAATTTTTAAATGTTTCATTTGCCACGATCCCGGGACAATATATATAAATATTACATTTTCTGACCCGCTATTCTCTCAACAATAAACCTCAAATTTTATTAGATGACATTCTGAATATAAATCCCATTTAAGAAACCCGGAGTTCCTTAGAATAAGTCAGCATGCTAATAATTTTGTCTATTTTCCTCCCTTCACAAGAATCTGCCCTACACATCGACGATTCCTACGTAAACTGTCGAATCAGCAAAAATTCGGTTATCTTTTTACTATCTTAAACTATTCAATTTACTCTACAAATAATGTTAAAAAAAATAATTTTCCTTTGCGAATTTTTTTCAAAAGGAATTTTATTTTTTTTAACATCTTCTGAAAATGTACAAAGTTTAAGATAAAAAAAAACAACTTTTTTTGAGATTCAACAATACGTATATTTAGAGATCATCGATATAATATGTATTATGGTAACCCCGTAACATCGATACTGATATTCTTGCAGATACCCTATTATTATTTAAATAGTTACTCCTACACAACATTAATTTTACTGACATTTTCTGAACCTTTAGAACACATAATTAATTATTTTGCTTGCTTGTTTGTACGTGTCAATTTGTACATGACCGCATTGCATTTATACATTAAATTATTTCATGTTGTAAGAGTAATTGGGATATTGGATTGCGTTTAAAATCGATAATATATTATTTTTTAATGTATGTGTACCTGTAATGCTTTCAAAGTTCCATTAAAAATAAAATTAAAAATGTAAATATTCTGGCGTGCGTTGATTGTTAGCACAAACTTATTATTGTTACATGTCTGTGTTCTTTCTTAGACAGTGCTTCGATTCGCGAAATTACGCCATCGAGTGCCAGTTGATAGTTGACGCGACATGTGACATGTTCACGATCAATATAACATCATCGAGAGTGTGGAATCGACTGTTGTCTGCCATGGAATACGTTTAACCGACCTGTGTCTATCAGTCAGTATTGTGGAAGAGTGAATGATTCGATAGCGGCAATATCGTTTTCCCTGTCAATCAGATCTAAACATTGAAACTACCGCGGTAGGATTTTCCGTTGTGGAAATATCATCAAATGTTATGTTCAATACTGCTGATTGTGAAGTGCGTATCGGCTCCTGGTATATATTAGGTCCTTACATATGAAATTGGCGTTTTGCCGTACTGGCAAATTTGATCTCAAATATCTTCTCTTTGGTTAGGAATTCCAAATCCAAATTTATACAGCTATTTACTCATGTATTTGTGTTTTGAAAATTATAATTCATTTGTTTTTTCCTCAATTGTTTTTTTCTTTGCGTCACTCAGTTTACAAAATGAAAAACTTGAAATATCGCATTATTTACGAGTACGAGTTCCACCGTGGCACCAGTGCTGCAGAAACGGCTCGAAGGATTAATGATGTGTATGGCGACGGTGCCGCAAAAGAAAACACAGTGCGTTTTTGGTTCCAACATTTTCGTTCTGGAAATTTCGACCTGCAGAACAAGGCCCGTGGACGGCCGGAGACCAAAGTTGATAATGAAGAATTGAAGGCTATTGTGGAAGCGGATCCATCGCAAACCACATCCGAGTTAGCTGCAGGCTGCGGTGTTAGTGATAAAACTGTTTTAATCCACTTGAAGCAAATTGGTAAGGTGAAAAAGCTTGAAAGGTGGGTACCTCACGAATTGAGTGAAGCAAATCAACAAACGCGCGTTGACTGCTGCGTTGCATTACTCAACCGGCACAATAATGAAGGGATTTTAAATCAAATCATTACCTGTGATGAAAAGTGGATCCTGTACGATAATCGGAAGCGCTCATCGCAATGGTTGAAGCCCAGCCAAACCATGCCCCAAGCGAAAATTGACTCCAAAAAAGTTACTTGTGAGCGTTTGGTGGACTGGTGCTGGTGTCGTTCACTACAGCTTTCTTAAATCTGGCCAGACGATTACGGCAGATATCTATTGTCAGCAACTGCAAACCATGATGGAAAAGCTAGCTGCTAAACAACAGAGGCTGGTTAATCGCTCTAGGCCACTGCTGCTTCATGATAACGCTAGACCACACACTGCACAACAGACTACCTACACAACAGGCTACCAAATTAGAGGAGCTTTAATTGGAATGTCTTAGACATCCACCGTACTCTCCGGACCTTGCCCCAACAGATTACCATTTTTTTCGAAATTTGGATAACTTCTTGCAAAAGAAAAAATTCAACTCCGATGGGGCAGTCCAAACCGCCTTCAAAGATTTTATTGATTCCCGTCCAATTGGTTTTTTTAGTAAAGGGATAGATGAACTACCTATGAGATGGCAAAAGTGCATAGATAGCAATGGTACATACTTTGATTAAATAAATATATTATAATAAAAAAAAATCGGCTTTATGTTCCTCCCATACTAAACGCCAATTTCATATGTAAGGACCTAATATTTATAATATTTATTGTTCGTTTTGTGATACTTAGAATAATTTTTATTCTGACTTAACAAGCTTGACAGGAAGTATGCCTATCAACCAATCTGTTTTGAACATTGCTGTTTGTGAACATTACGATGTGTGTGTTCAGTGTGATTTATGTGATTATACGTATGTGTTCAGTATGATTTCAAGGGTTTTAGAAAGAAGACTTACCACAAAATCAATATCGCAACGCATCACAATGGAAAAGTTGTCATTTTCGTAAGGTGAGTCAAGATTTTCTCATTTTTATCATATCCACAAAGAATCTGAACCTTCAATCGATCTGATTCCTTGATTTTAATTTTTTTTCTAATACCTGATATTCTTCCCGTTTCCTATGTCTATACTAACGATAAAGTATTATATGATTTGAAGACTCCTCGGAAAAACAATGAATGTAAAGAAATGTTTATTTGGAGAAAAACAGTTTTTTATAGTTTCAAAGTCCATATTTCTTTCACTTATGCTCTTTTCATATAAATATTGAATCAACTTATTACATATTCTATGTATGTACGTATATTAAACGTATGTATGTAGTACAAAATTGACAACGACGTTTTTTGACGTTCGGCGGGCGAATATTCCTGTTTCTTGCGATGGATAGACAAATATAAATTGTATTATTACAGCGGACCATGACGGTTTTACCTTATTCCGATTTGATGGCATATTAATGCCATTAAGATCATTTTCACAAAAAAGTGACATCGATTGTTTTTCCCGAGAAGTCTTCATTTGTTTTGTTTTCTTTAATAGTCTAAAATGTTTATTAAGTGGACCAGAATTTACTGTACCCGGTCTTGCCAAGTCTCTCGCTGTCGTCCTCCATTTCCTGTAGTAATGAACTTTCGCGTGGCACACATATCGTGCCGTCCTATCCTTGCTCACTCGTTTCCGTATGACCAACTTTCCCAATTCTCTTTACTCGAGAGAAACTCCTAATTTGTTTGTTCTTTACTGCATCAAAAATGTATGCTCCGTACACTCGCCAGAGCGACCTCAATCTACGGTTTGCACATTTTGATGTATACATACTGGTCAGAAACTCTACGGTCTAGTAAAATAAAAAATATCAAAACTGGAACGTACTATTAATAGCAAAAACTACCTAAACTTAATGAACTTCTATATTCTATTAAACTTCTCGATACTGACGCAAGACTGTGACTTATGCTGTGTGACAATAATGATATTGATAAATGTTCAAGTTTTTTATTTGTAACATTGTGGAAAGTCATTTTTAATATTTTAAAAAATGATGGTAAACACAACACTGTTTTATTCCACTTTATATTTATTTTGAATTGTAACAACATTTTCTAGATTTCTCTCATGTCAATAACACGTTTACAACTTTAGTTAGTTTAGTTGCAAACGTGTTATTGATAATGAGAGAAAACAAAACAAAAACGTTCTAACAATTCAAAATAAATATATAGTGGAATAAAACAGTGTTGTGTTTACCCTGATTTTTAAAAATATTAATGATATTGAAATAACTTTGGTATCTTCTTCAATAAATGCAAATTCACTTTATGGTAACATTTTATGTTATTAAAAATTAAAAAAATTCACTTTGTTTAAACCACTAATTTTATATTAACACACTCAACATGTTTCGGGACCAACTGCCCATTCGTCAGAAGTAAACACTGAGTATACCTTGTAGCGAAGGGAAAAACTACATTTCAAAATGAAGACTACAACACACACACGTTCACCAGTTTGAAGACTACAAAGTGTACACTACAATTGTAGTAAAAACTACATGAAGTGAAGCATTTGTAGTACTACGAAATGAAGTGAAGTAATGAAGTAATTGTAATATTAATGAAGTGAAGTAATGAAATGAAGTAATTGTACTACAAAATTGTAGTACTAGTGAAGTAAATATTTTGTTCCCAAATAATAATTTGGCGAGCTAAAAAAAAGAGGTCGACGAGAAAAATATTTAAGATAAATGACGATATTTTCTCCGAAGTAACATTTGGCGACCTAAAAAAATATCTACATCAACTTCCCAAAAATTGCACGTAAAAAATTCACTTTTCAAAGTATGTTTCTCATACTTTCGATAACTTTGAAGTGTGTGTACTTTGTAGTGTTCGCTGTGAAATGAAGTGTACTACTTGAAGGATATACTTTCAATAACTTTAGTGTTTGTAGTTTGTAGTGTGCACTACACTTCAAAACGTGTGAAGTGTGCACTTCAATGTAATGTAGTACTACATTGTAGTAGTGAGTACAGAGCGGACCCATCACTAATACCTTGTATCCGTAAACCTATGTATGTATCAGTATACCTAGTATCCTTCTGAGGAAGGGACCGAAACATGTTGAGTGTGTTATATTAATAATGGCTTAAATAAAGTTGATGGTTTAAGCAAAGTGAATTGTTTTAATTTTTAATAACTTTGGTATCCATTTTATATATTATTCCGTGATGAGATTACCTACTGATAATATTGCCAGCTGCATGTGCACAATTACCCAACTGTAGAAAACAGGTTTCAATTTATTTATGTGCTCAATGAACTATATTTTTTCTTGTTTTCTTATTTGTAAACACATAAATATTTTACGTTTCTTCTGTTTAACATTTGTTATTTTATCTGTTTTCTATCTACATTTTATATTTTTATCATCAATATCTAAAAAATCGAATTCATTTTGTCCTAAAATTGCTCATCTCGACATATATTCATCCTAGTGAGATTAGTAGCTCATTTCCTTATGTATATGTATTTAAGTATAGGATAAATAAAAAAATTATCAAAAAAAAGGTAAGACTTTGCTTGACAATATTACTATGATGGGACCTGGTCGCAGAAGGCAAATTAAGCGCTGAAACTAGTTTAACTTTAATTCATTACGCAAAGTTACTGGACATAAATTTTACTTACTTTCTTCTTCTAGAATAATTCATACACGTTTATCCAATTTCTTAATTCGCACTAATTATCTCTAGTCACGCTTCCAAAGAACACTTTTTACGCTTTTTCTATTGCATTGATCACTTTCTCGAATATTCTGTTTAATTTAGCACGTTATTTAAATCGCTCAGGTTCGTACAAGATCGACGTCTCGCTTGTCGGCACGTACATATTACTCGATTTACAACGCAATGGTCACACAGCTTTTTGATAAGGTTTTGTCGCTGGTAATGACGCGTTAATCAAATGTCAAATAAGACTGAATTGCGCATCGTGGTGCTCCTTATTCATTCAGATGTTTCCAATATTCTAGAACCTTCCTATTAACTATATTTTAGCGCAAAAGTTGTAGTGCTGTAAAATCATATATTACGAGTAATTTTTTCTGATTCTTACAGTTGTTGATTATACAAGCGTTTATTTATTAACGAATAGCCAATTTATTATAATTATGAGACACGCGAAATTAATTTTAATTAATTTCGTTAGCAAAAGGAGACTTAAAAATAATCGCATTTGCGATAGATTTTCGGTTTAAACTCGACTTAAGGTAACGGGCGGTCCATTTAATAATGTATTGTATAAAAATCCGGTTATTTTAGCACGAACCGTATTTCTGACTTAGCTCTAATAGTATTAAACTTTATTTTTAACTCGTTTAAAGTTCCCTAGGATAAAATGCGGTCTCGAGTAATACTGCAGACTCAATTTTTAAATTGAGCTTTTGATATGAACTCGGTATCGTATTTTCAGATTAACAGAACTGTTGGAAAAAATTCAGCTGTGATGCATAATAAGGTACTCCTGTCTGCTGAAAAATGTCAGTTGAATTATTATCACTAGCAGGAAAGCAATCGGCTTCGCCGATTGCTTACTGCTAGGCCCTGCGGGCGGCTATTGTGGCCGCTTCGCGGCCAATGACGGCCGCTTCGCGGCCAGCCATGGCCGCTGCGCGGCCAATTATGTTTGCTGTGCAGCAAACACAATTGTTTACCTATGCCTACGTCAGCCGCTTCGCGGCCAATTGTATCTGGAAAATTTCCATTTTTGCTATTGTGGCCGCTTCGCGGCCAATGACGGTCGTCCCGCGGCCAATTGTGTTTGCTCTGCAACACGATTGATTTCCTTACTGTTACAAAGTTAATAGAATTTGATAATTGGCCGTATTTTGAAGTAAGCAATATTTCTTTTTTTGTTTCATGACAGTTACTGTATAATATTGTGATGCTGTCAACTCTGAGTTTTTAAGTTTGGCTGGTTTAAAAATAATGAATTCATCAACATTGAGGAGAAAAAAATCAGGTTTTAGTGTCTATGGTAGCTGTCAGTGACAGACAAAATTTCAGTGAAAAAATCAGGTTTTACTGTCTATGGTAGCTGTCAGTGACATACAAAAAATGAAACAGCTGTCGAATTCTTCTTTGTATTTATTTTTATCGATAAAATTACAGCGTCTTATTTATTAATAAATTACATATCATTTTAGTTTAATGATTATTGATAAATGAATGTATTTTAAAAATATATCATTTTGTAGTCCATTTCACGACCATCATCTTTAATACTATCCACATAATAAAATGTAAAGATTGAACCTTCTAAACGCCCGAGTACAACTTCGTTAACCAATCGAGCATGTTCATTCTTTGGACACAGTATCGCTCGTTTACTCATTAGGGGAACATCCGCTATAGAATGTACTTCATTATATATGCTTTGAACAACATTTTGACTTACACTTTCATTTGGAATAAGCACTGATGACGCATACTTTCCTTCCACAGGAGGCAGCTTTCCATCGCCTAAATCTAAAAGCCACTGTGTAAATGAATTTTCACCTTCTACAGCGGGGACATTAGTTTTCAAATTGAAAATAGTAAAATTTTTCCAATGTTGGCTGTTTTTAATAGATGTCGCTACTAACTGACCGCGAGAAGCCCTTCGAAAAACTGGTAGAATTTGTCTAGTCGCCGCCCAAAATGATTACTTTATTGCCAAAAATATCATTATTACCCATTATATCGCGCAGAGTACGTTCAATTATATCTAAAGCTATAACTGGCGCCATCGGTGCTTCATCCCAGATGATAACATCAGCTGCACTTATAAATGCACGGTTCTTGGATGTCACTCTGCATGTTGTGTTATTCTATAAATCAAGAAGTAAATTAAAAGCCATGTGACATGTACGTCCACCTGGTAATAAAATTGCTGATATTCCTGTCCAAGCAACAGAAAAAACTTTCTTAGATCTTCCTCTTCAAGTATGTATAATAGTCTTATAAAGGAACGTTTTACCTGTGCCACCAGGACCGTCAATAAAGAAACATTTTTTTGATTCAGGTACATCTGAAATTTTTTACTTAATATACTGTCGAAAGCACTATGTTCTCGATTGAGTTTTCCAGCCATCTCTAACCCTAAAGAACTTTCTAATGCTAAATTAATATCAACCACTTCATTATAAGTATTGCTGTAATCTGGTCCCGGCAAACCCTGTGATGTGCATGAAGAATTTTCATTTATTAATGCCTTTTGAATATACAAAAGGGAACCATTTTATGCAATTTCTGCAGTAGCACCTTGACGACTAAAGTCTTCTGACATCAAATCTTTGAAATCGTTCCACAGCTGCAACGGATCTGGTGGGAGGCAATGAATCATTAATGAGACAAATAGGTCACGAAGAGCTTTGGGCATCATATACGTTGAAGCTTCAGCCATGCAACGCTGCCATTCTCCAATATCATCGATGAGTCCTAATTCTCGTACTGCATCACGAAATGTAGGAAGTAAGACAACCATTAATAGTCCGCAAAGATTCAAAGGACGTAGCCCCAGTCACTTGTAAAAGAATAAGTCTTAAATGGTATAATTCTATATTTCTAGGAGAAACGGGGGACATGCGACCAATAATCTTGTCCCCGCCACATTGCCTCTTCTTCCACTGCTTATTGCTAGAAAAAACATAGAAATTAGTTAAATCCTGATACTTAATATTACATGCCTCATTATCTTTGGTTAAGTTTAAACCATGCAGTTAATGTTGTATTATTTAAGGCTGTAGAGTCCAACCAAATTCACCTGATGGAAATAACAATGGAAAAACCATCGGATCTAAATGTTTTGATAACATATTAATACGCTGGAGACCTCCTACAGTCTTAGGGTGAACAGCAAAATCTACGTTTGGCGGTAACCTACCTTCGTAATCTGCTACATACACAATGGCGACTTCATTATTATTAGATGGAGCATTATACCTTCTTTGGTCATCTAACGAAGAACGCGTAAAGAGTAGTTGAATATTCCGCATCTGGCCCCCGTGCTCTGCAACTATAGATTCTTCTTCTTCAACCGCTTCTTTCAACCTTTTGTATTGGAGAGCATATGGACTTACACGACGGATGACATTATCAATAGTTTCCATTATATTTTGTTGACATCTAAGGTTAGACGGATGGCTCATAGTACCCTGACTGCTTCATCCGCATCGTAAACATATA